>RQTK01001322.1:0-17500 GCA_003991915.1 Elysia chlorotica
GAGTTGACATTTGCATCTTGCCTTATATTTACAATCTTTAACACAAAAGCTGTTGGTTTCTTTTCGTGGTTTCCTCTGTCTCTCTGTCTCTCTCTCTCTCTCTCTCTCTCTCTCTCTCTCTCTCTCTCTCTCTCTCTCTGTCTCTCGTTCTCTCCCTCCCTCTCTTTTATTCTGAAACATATCTTGTTCATTATGGCCAAAAGTACAAAAGAATGAACCTAATACTGTTCTAATGTGATCGACCTCAAATTTATACAAATGTCTTTTTTTTTCGATTTTGTTCTCATTCTAGAAAAGATTAATGGTTTTTACTCTTCCTAGTAGTTTAATCTCTCAGTAGTCTTGGAGATGAGTTTTAAGGTGTTCTACAAGTGTTCTTGTCCCCTGCGTTTTCTTTCAAAATTATATCTCTCTTAGTCTCTCTCTCTCTCTCTCCCTCTCTCTCTCTCATCTCTCTCTCTGTCTCTCCATCTAGCTCTTTCGAGCGTTGTGCCACTGTCACTTCCAATATTTCTATATCATATCCATATATATATATATATATACACACACAAATGTTATATTTAAATTCACCTCTCTCCCTCTCTCTTTCCTCTCTTCCTCACTCTCTTTATTGTCTCTCTCATATCACAACTCTTCCTTTATCTCTTTCGTCAACACCCATTCCCCTCTGCCTCATTCTTTCCCCCCCCTTCTCTCTCTCTCCCTCCCTCTCTCTCTCTCTCTCTCTCTCTCTCTCTCTCTCTCTGTCTTTCTAGTTTCCCTCAACTAATCTACACTCAACCACCTGAATAAAAAATCAAGCCTTGCGGGCTATCAGAGAAACACAGCAGCTTTAGGAAAAATCCCAACCGGATGCCTGTTATACGTGATATATTTGTATAATCCATAATCAAAATATACACACACCCTACACAAAAATATATACACACATCATATCTCACCTCGCTTTGCTTAGATCTTTTGTAATTGTAATTGTTTCGTGCTCATAACAATAAGCCACACACATCGATGTAACGTATAAACATACACATCTAAAAGATTTGTTTTCTTTTCCCTTTTTTGTTTTATGTGTTAGTTATGTCTTTTCAGAGCGAACTGGCTCTAGTGGTAGAGCGTTGGTCTCTTAGTTGGAAGGCCGCCGATTCGAAACTCACGATCGTTCAAAAATGTATTTGTCCAATTTTTTCCCGTATTGGTTGGGTCGGTTTCAGTATTATGTGATCGGCTAAGACAGGAGTACGTTTCTCCTTGAGTTGTCTTGTGTGTGGCTGCACATAAAATTGTCAGACATAAGTCTTGGGGCCCGTAAACAATATAGTCTATATAGTGCTGACTTGGGTGTTAAGCAACAAAAAACATCATCATCATCAACAAAAACAACAACAACAACAACAACAAAAACAACAACAACAAAAGCAACAACAATATAAAAAAAACACACACACATACACACACAATTTAATCAGTACGTCTAGTGCTCAGTACCAACATATAGGAGGGTAAGTACAACGTTGCAGTACTAAACTTATATCTTAACACAACCTTACCACAACCTTATACAATGTACTTACAAACATTATATCTACAGCATGTTTGGCAAAATTTTTTTATCCCATCTTAATTTCCCGTCTACTCTTCTGCACTCACTCAAGAAAATAACACACAAAAATAAAATAAAAATAAATAGATAAATGGACAAAAACATCACACAGAAGGGCAAGAGTGCCAGATTGAGATGGAACTTCCGGCTAGAGAGCACAGGCACGCAATCTTAGACTGATGGGGTTTGATTGTTTTGTGAAGAAGGTATGGGAGGAGCTACATCGTTTCTCTTTTTGTGTTTATGTTAAACAAGAAGGCATGGTAAGAGATACTGACACATACAGGTTTTATCAGCCTTTCTCTTTTTGTATATAATATATGTTAAACAAGAAGGCATGAGACGAGATACTGACACATGCAGGTTTTATCAGCACTAGCAGCCAAAGTGAGTTTGTTTTTCTCCAACATCAGACTATATTGGGGACGGGTTCTAAGACTAAAGTCTGAAAATTTTACGTGCTGCCACACAGAGACGGTGCTGGCATAGCATGACTGCTGTCTCAGGCGGTCAAGTGATACTCACCCCGACCCAACATGTATGGAACGAAATCGGACAAATTCATTTTTGATTGATCGCGAGTTTCAAAACAGGGACCTCTCAATTTGGACACCAACCAACGCTCTACCACTTACTTGGCACACACGCGGAACGATTTGGCGCAAGTGATAAAGCATAAGATACAACGTTGGAGTACTAAACTCTTATCTTAACACGACTCGTAAGCTTAACACAACCTTATACAATGTACCTACGAACCTAAATCTACAGCATGTTTGTCAAAATATTTTTTATCCCTTCTTAATTCCCCTTCTACTTGTCTGCACTCTCTCAAGAAAATAACACACAAAAATAAAATAAAAATAAATAGATAAATGGACAAAAAACATCACACAGGAAGTGCAAGAGTGCCAGATTGAGATGGAACTTCCGGCTAGAGATCCCAGGCAGGCAGGCAATCTTAGACTGATGGGGTTTGATTGCTTTGTGAAGAAGGTATGGGAAGAGATACGGACACATACAGGTTTCATCTGGACTTTTCTTTTTGTATAGGCTATAATTATGTTAAACAAGAAGGCATGGGACGAGCTACTGACACATACAGGTTTCATCAGCATTTCTCTTTTTGTATATATGTTAAACAAGAAGGCAGGGGAAGAGTTAAGGACACATACAGGTTTTATCAGCACTTTTCTTTTTGTATAGGCTATAATTTTATGTTAAACAAGAAGGCATGAGACGAGCTACTGACACATACAGGTTTTATCAGCACTTCTCTTTTTGTATAGGCTATAATTATGTTAAACAAGAAGGCATGGGACGAGCTACTGACACATACATGTTTCATCAGCACTTCTCTTTTTGTATAGGCTATATGTTAGAAGGCATGGGACGAGCTACTGACACATACATGTTTTATCAGCCTTTCTCTTTTTGTATTATATGTTAAACAAGAAGGCATGGGAAGAGATACTGACACATACAGGTTTTATCAGCACTTCTCTTTTTGTATTTATGTTAAACAAGAAGGCATGGGACGAGCTACTGACACATACATGTTTCATCAGCCTTTCTCTTTTTGTGTAGGCTATATGTTAAACAAGAAGGCACGGGACGAGTTACTGACACATACAGCTTTCATCAGCACTAGCAGCCAAAGTGAGTTTGATTTTCTCCAACACCTGACTATATTGGGGACGGGTTCGAAGTCTAAACTCTGAAAATTTTATGTGCTGCCACACAGAGACAGTGCTGGCATACCATGACTGCTGTCTCAGGCGGTCACGTGATAGTCATCCCGACCCAACATGTATGGAACGAAATCGGACAAATTCATTTTTGATTGATCGCGAGTTTCAAAACAGGGACCTCTCAATTTGGACACCAACCAACGCTCTACCACTTACTTAGTACACACGGGGGACGATTTGGCGCAAGTGATAGAGCATAAGTCTACCAATCGGAAAGTCGCTGATTCGAAACCATCATCCGACCATCCTTAAAAGGAGTGTTTCTCCAATTTACCCTCTACATGTTGGGTGTGTGTAAGTACAGGAGTCGTGCCTCTCCAAACCTCTCGATTGGAAGACCAACGCTCTACAGCTTGTGCCAGTTCTATTCCTCCCTACCCCTTCCCCTACCTTCACCCCACCCTCTAGTATGAGTTATTGGGTTCCTTGTATATATGATGTGAATGTTGAGAGACGGGAAAGCACAAACAAAGCCGGGGTACGCAGTACATACAATGCAAGCAATCACACGCTGGCGCCCTCTGTAAAAACAAAGCCTGAACCAGGGGGAGAGAACTGGGGCTGGGTAAGTGAGACCACATGTCCGAGTTGGTGGGAGTTACCCCAGGGAACAAAATAAAGGCTTTGCGATCTTTACTACGCAAACGATTGACATAATTACACCAGTAGACACCGAGTTTTCTGGTCGTCTAGTGGCTGTACAAATCTAGTTTGAATTTAAACTTGGTTTTAATGTCCAACATCAGCAAAATATAGGATATATTGTGGATGGGCCCCAAGACTGACGTCTGACAGTTGTATGTGCTGCCACACACGATACAGAGCGGGGATTCCACGACTCGTGTATCCGCCGGTCACATTAAAGTGACACCGACCCAACCAGTTAGTGAGGGGCGAATTCGCCAGGGCTCGAACCACGGACGTCCTGCGTCGGAAGCCGATGTTCTACACTGGGGCTAAGCCCTTCCCCACCCCACCCCAATTCAAGTCTAGAAGTCTAGGATATAGGGATAGAGGGATTTCGATTACAGCACCTATCGTCTTTGTTCTGCCTTATCTCGAAAAAACACTATCCAGCCGATGTTCTACCCCGAGGCTACCCCCCCCCTGTGAAAGTCTAGAAGTCTAGGATAAAGGAATTTCAATTCCCTTATCTATCTCCTTTGGATTGCGGTATAGACCCCACCAAACCACCGGCCAAGCATGCAACCTAGCAACCCAACAAAACCAACAACTAAGCCACTAAGTTTTCTGGTCCTTCATTGGATCCGTAAGTTAAGACCAAGATAAAGCTATGATTGGGCGCCAGTGCAGATTCCCTAATCTATCGTCACCATTCTTGTTATCAGCTCCGTGATCGCAATGTCTCTAAAGTAAAAAAAACAACAAAAAAGCAACCAACCGCCTGAAATTCTCAGGCTGCCAGTTCAGAGAACAGGAACAACCGGAAATAACCGCGTTCGGGATAGTTCAGAAGTTAGGGCTCTATGCTGACGAGACAGAGGTCTTAAATTCGAATACCACATGATATCCGTATCTGAACTAAAGCCCTCGAACTTAGCAACCAGCCTGAGACAGGATGTGATATTAACAGTAAGGGGGATTGATGCTCTGATAATAATTGTTTGTTTTTGTTTTGTATTGTTTATGTTTTATTTTTGGGGTATGATCATGGCGCGGAGAGGGGTTTGTTACATAATCTTTAACGTCAGCAACTAGGATATTTTGTGTAAGGGCTTCAGGACCAATGTCTGCAAATATTACGTGCTGACAAACAGACAAAGAGAATGAATGCAAGGGGTTATACTGTCTGCGCAGTTGGTCAAGTTATACTCAAAAACCAAAAAGAAAATGGATGCCTCATCGGGATTCAAACCCGCAATCTTTTAATTAAAGGTCGCGCGCTTTATAGCGTTATTGACCAAGCTTTTTTTTTTTTTACAAACAGTTAATTGGTTGCTATTTTTTTATTTTGATTCTTACTACTTTCCATTTATTCTTTGATATTTTACCCATCTTCATTTTTCAAATCGTTCTTGGGCGCTTTAAATTGGGAACTGAGCTCAGATCTACAATTCAACCATACAGGTATAAAAAGAGCATGCCAGTGTCATGCATATTAAAAAGGTTCTAAAACCACCAAACCGTATTTAACTCAAGTACCTGATTACTTCATCAAAGTGTCACATTGGGAGGAAAAAAACACAAAAAAACATCAACAAAAAACACCAAACAACATCAAAAACAAAACCAAACGTGCAATTCTTGCCAACAATAATTACGGCCTTGATGCTGACGTTGTACGTTAAGCAACCAACTAAAACGAACTGCTAGAGCTATATAACTTATTACTCACTTTCCAAAACCAACTTATTTTATTAAATCTTTGAACATGTCATAATGAATATTGCACTTGTTTTTCCTGTGTAGTAAAACTAATTCCGTTTGATAAAATTTGAAAGTAGAAAGTGCCAAAGTGGCCTTGATGTCACACGTTTAAAAGATTACCAGTGTTAACTTAAGAAATAGGATTTCTTTTGTTGTTCTAAAAACGGCAAAAAGAGAGGCATAAAATATATAAATTTATCACTGAAGGTTGAGACGGGACTTTGCACGTGATGGGAGAATAAAATAATGATTTGAAATTAGCGGAGAAGGGAGACAAGACTAACGGCTTCCGCTATATTACTTGTTTGTTTAACCATTAAAATACTAGTTTCTTTCTTTATCTATTTATCTATTTTTGTATGTGTGTTTGTGTTTAAATTTAAGTTTTTATTTGTTTATATATTTTTTCGAATTAATTTTAATGAAATTAAAGACAGATATCGTCGTTATTTTCATTTTTTTCATCGTAATCATTGTTGTTTTTATATTGTAAGCCTTCTTTATCGCATATTCTTACGAGGAGTCGTAAGCAAGAGTGGAGTTGTACTTACGGCCCATTAATACCTCATGTTTAAGGAATGAGTGAGTGAGTAAGTGAGTGAGTGAGTTTGTTTTTATGGTACGTCAGCACGCCAATGGCTATATTGTATTTTTGTATGTTTAAGGAATAAGATTTCGCAAAAGTTTATTAATTCCACTTTGAAAAACATGAAAGAGATTCAAAAAGGAAACGTCAGCATTTTTGCATGTAATTTTATCTAGACATTTTTACTGTTTGAGTCATTTTCTAGTAGATATGATTACTTCCCCCCATTGCGCACTTTTTTGTTCCCTTTTAAAGACAAGAGTAAGTCGCACTAATTAGAATTACGTATTCCTTTTTCTTGATGAACGAACTTGAACTTAAAATAAAGTTCACGCCTTCTAGCTGCGCTACGTAAGGTTTGTTTATCTGGAGATAGATAAATAGATAGAGAGAGAGTGAAAAGATGTGAGAGAGAAAGAGAGAGAAAGAAAGAAAGAGAGAGGGAGAGAAAGATAAAGGAGAGAGAGTAAGAAAAAGAGAGAGAAGAAGTGAGAGAAGGAGAGAAAGAGAGAAAGAAAAGAGAGGGAGAGAGAGGGATAAGGAAGAAAGAAAGAGACAAAGAGGGAAAGAAAGACAGAGAGAAAGACAGAGAAAGAGAGAGAGAGAGAGAGAGAGAGAGAGAGAGAGAGAGAGAGAGAGAGAGAGAGAGAGAGAGAAAGAGAGAGAGAGAAAGATAGAAACAAAGAGAGAAGGAAAAAAGAGAGAGAGAGAGAGAGAGAGAGAGAGAGAGAAAGAGGGAATTTTTTTTTCGCTGGGTTTAACGTCTCCTAGGTTCTCCTAAGGGATCCTATACGCCAAATGTAAGCCATGATTACTTTCACATTCCTAATAATCCATAACGCTCCGGTCTGTACCTGTATTTGCCTGGGTGCGCTACCCTGAACCCTCGACTGTTTAGTGTTTACGATAAAACGTATAAACCTGTAGAACCAGGTGTTGTGTGTGAGGGGATGATAGACCAGGTCTGATAAATATGTATCTGAAGCTTCCCATGTAAGCCAGGCATGTCAAGGATTCGTATGTACAACGCGGCAGAAGCTTACGACTTGTTGTACGCCTTTTATACTTCGTCTTAAAGCGAGCTGTAAGCTTGACGTAACTTTGTACTTAACGGCGCTAGATCTAGATCAAGCCTGTAGCGAGAGACGTTTATCACTTCATACAAGATGGATTGATTTACACGCATTTTTGTGGTAGGCTGAGTTTCTTCACAAACTTCAAAAGACGATTCTTTGAAGAATCATTTGTAAGAAAATGAGGGTTGCCTTATTCATTTCCTTTTCATGTAAAGAGTTTTAATGGGATATTTTAATATGTAGTCGCAAACCTTAAAGCATTGTGCGTCTTAATAGCCCAATTTGCAGTGTACGGAAAAACATTTCGAAAAATAATGAGGTCGAGACAACTTGCTCACTCACTCTACCCCTTCGCAATACCATCTCCACCCTGTATGATAAGGTTGTGTCTGAGCGCGCAAAACAATACTCCAGTAGCTAAGGATTGAATACATTGTACAAGCAAAACGGAAGTATGTCTTAAGTCTGTAAAACAAAATATATGATATATTGTCATTACTTCAATTATCGTTGAATCAAAAGTTTAAATGGCGTTAATCAAGAGCTAAACTAATTAGGTATGAACAGGGAAATTGTCTACCCTCGGTAAAAGTTTCAAAAACGATATCTACCCCTTTGCAATACCACCTCCACCCTGTATGATTATAATATTGAATCGTTATGATTCAGACAGCTGGGTTATTCCACATTGAGTAAAATGCCAATTTGAAGGTCAACGTGTTTAAGTTTGTTTCGGGCGTGTGAGCGAACTAAACGTGGTGGTAATTAGAACTCTAACTAGGTTTACCCTCCCAGAAAATTGGGATTACAAGTATAACATGACTTGTGCGAAAGTACAGGACCGGATAGTGGATAATTAGAGTGTAGAGCCCACACCATTGTGGAGGTGAATGAGTGAGTAGGCTGATTGCTTTACACCCAACGTTTTCAGTTATTTCCCCCTGCTCAGTCTGCTAAAGCTCGCCACTGGACTTTTGATAAGAATACCTTTATTACTTTCTCAACATTCACTCTTATGGGTCGGGGGGGGGGGGGGGGGGGGGGGGGAGTCGGTGAACTGGCGCAAGCGGCAGATTGTTGTCTCCCGATCAGGAGGAACCTGGTTCGAACCCCATATATGTCCCAATTTTTCCCTTACTGGTTGGGTTGGTGTCAGTATAATGTGACCGTCTAAGACAGGGGAAATGATATCCCCGCACTGCCTCTGTAAGGCAGCAAGTAAAATTGCCACCTGCACATTCTCTCACTCATTGCCACACACTTCCTCCCTCCCTCATTCCGTCTCTCCTTCACCTAGGCAGTATTATTAAATTTAGTTCCATCTGCCTCCACAGAGCGGTCATGTCTCCATAGAGCGGATGTCCAGACAGGTCACTACAACTTGCTCACTCACTCTACCACTTAGTCTAACTTACTCAGAGAAGGAGAGGTGGCCCTGGAGTAGAACATCGGCTTCCGACGCAAAAGGTCCGGGTCCGAGCGCTGGCGATCTCGCTCCCTACTGGTTGGGTCGGTGTCAGTTTAATGTGAACGCCTGAGACAGGAGTCATGGTATCCCCGCCCTGCGTGCGTGTTGCAGCACATAAAATTGTCAGACGTCAGTCTTGGGGCCCGTCCACAATATAGCCTATAAAGTGGTGATGTTGAACGTTAAATCAAATGACCTCAACTCATTCATCTAGACATTGTCATTATTATAATACTCAGCACCACTCACCTCTACAGATCGGTCGAGGTCTCCGTACAGCGGATGTCCAGACAAGTCACAAATGCTCGCTTACTCACTCTTCCACTCACTCACCCACTCAGCTAAGCATAATAATTTTTACTATTATACTCAATATCACCTACCTCAACAGAGCGGTCCAGATCTTCCTAAAACAGATGTCCAGACAGATCACTACTACTTGTACACTTACTCTTCCACTGATTCACTCACTCACCCACTCACTCACCCACTCAGCTAGACATTTTAATCATTTCTATACTCAGTACCACCCACCATCACAGAGAGGTTCAGGTCTCCATAGAACATATGTCTAGACTGGTCATTCCTACTCACACACTCACTCACTCACTCACTCAATCTTCCACCCACTCACCCTCTCAGCTAGACATAATACATAATAATAATTATTATTATACTCAGCACCACCCACCTCTACAGATCGGTCCAGGTCTCCGTACAGCGGATCTCCAGACAAGTCCAGTGTGAACACTCGCCCAGCCCGGGTCACCGTGTCGGGGAGGGCTGGATGTCCACTCGCCCAAGCCTGAGAATGACCAGTGGTGTCACTCCGAGCCTGTGGGCGTGTATTGTCCTTCTCCAGGAGGAGAAGCAGGTGGAGCGATATCCTTGGGGATTCCCGATAGAGCGGGCCCGTGAAGAATCCGGTTCCGGTTCCGGTAGCGGTTGCCATGGCTACAGCGAAGCTTTAATCTTTTTGAGGCTCTTATATCCGTCCACTATCCGGCAAATTAAGATTTGACACCATTTGAAATGGTGCAAAATTCACAAACACAGACGTTTTGATTTGTAGGCACTCATATACTTAGCGCTACAGAATGGGTATCATTTCCTGAATCCTTTAAAGGTGAGAACATTGATGCAATTTTTGTCTCAAAGTTTCCCTTCTCAATTTAAGACGTAGAGGAAAAAATGTCCAAAAAACTGTTAGGTTATTAAATACAATAATTATATCAAAGGCAATAAAGAGGTCAACACCAATAAATTAAACTAAGTAAAACTGATTTGTATGAGCCCTTCCCAAGACATCACAACGCAATGGTCAACTTTATGCACCATTGCTAAAAATAATACACTAGAGCAGAATGTTTCTATGGCGATGTAACATCAGCACCTGTTAGCCAATATTCTTCCATGGCATGTCTTGGATCATTTGCGACGTCTCGATGGTTTGAAGAGCCCGTGGAGGGTTGTAATGGCCACAGGTCACCCAGACTGGACTGTCCTCCTATCTATCTGGAACTAAAACTAGTCACAGGTTCCTTCATGGCCCTCTGGATCTAGATCGATTAGGCCTTCATAAGGGTACAGCTTGCAGGAGATGAACCTGGCTTGTCCATCGAGATCCAGTCTGATGTGGAGAGATACAGAGTAAAAAAATAGGATCACTGTTGGATTAACGAGTGTAAAGATAATGAGGATGATAAGGATGATGATGATGATCATGATGGTGATGATGATGATGGCAGTTAATGGTTATGGTGATGATGAAGATATTACGAGGGGTGTTCATTATGTCCTTAGCTTGACTTTGAAGCAGTTGTACTAGAGTAAAGAAATTTCGTGGGTAGCTAGATCATCTATGTTGAACACGGCATGCAAAATTTGGGGAAAATCGGAATTTTTTTCTGCACCTTTTAGCGCATCAAGTAAAACAACCCCTAGGAAGTTGTCATTTGTTGTTTACAAATTGTCTGCCATGGAGGCCGTTGAATATCGCTCTGTCATCAAATTCCTTCACTTAAAAGGACAAACCCCCACGGAAATTCATCAACAGATGGTAGAAGTTTATGCTGAAAAGTGCCCTAACTACAGTACGGTGACTCATTGGGTGAGAAAGTTCAAATCTGGCTTTTTGTCAGTGATGGATGAACCTCGCGAAGGCCGGCCAACATCTGTTGTGACTGAGAAAAACGTGTCCACTGTGGAGGGACTAGTAAAGCAGGACAGGCGAATAACAGTCAAACAGTTAGCAAGTGAAACCAGGATCAGCGTAGGTGCAGTTGAAAAGATTCTTCATGATCACCTCAATCTGAACAAGGTCTCAGCTCGATGGGTACCAAGGTTATTGACCGCTGATCAGAAGAAAGAGAGGGCTGATTGTTACAAACATCTTCCTCGGTTAGAAGCAAATGACGACTTGTTCTTTCAGAAAATTGTAACCATGGATGAGACTTGGATCTATCAATTCGATCCAGAGCCGAAGAACGCGTCTATAATAATAATAATAATAATAATAATAATAATAATAATAATAATAATATAATAATAATAATAATAAAAATAGCTATTATAATAATTTTATTTGACGTCTACATAATAATAACTAAGATAAAGAGTTACGAGAAAACTGAACGGTATATTCCTCTTTTAATAAATCTCCTTGAAGATAATTCGATTAGAAAAGGCAGTCTTTTCAACACAACATAAATCTACACCAACCTATGTGATTTACAGTAACACGATACAGTTTTGCTCTATAATTTTGATCTATAGCACAATCTATGTCAAACATATAGATTAAGTTTCCTAAAACCAACGGCATCTCTTTTTGAACTTTAAATTATAATTATATCCTTCAATAAACTTCACATTAGAAATAGCAGTCACTTCAGCAAGCAATGTATGTCCACCGCAAGTTTGAATAAATAATATCCACACCACACGAAGGGAAATTGTTATTTCAATTTGTATGAGATTTTTGTGTAGTATAAATTACAACCCCTGCGGTTAACAGTGGCACCACAATTTCAACATATAAATAAGAGTAGCATGAGAGCATTCCACATTATAATTATGTTTAATCCAAAACACACACTCTATGAGAAAATATGAAGTCTTCTGAAACATAATTAACCTCTAAATTTCTTATATTAATAATTTAATTAGGTGAAAAATTAAGTTTCACACAATTATAACTATGTTTTATCAATAACACATTTTCATTTTTGACATGAAGTCTCTTCAAACAAAACCGACCTTTCTATCGAATCTTGAAATACATTATCATATTATAATAATGGATTTTGCTCAACTTAACTAAAAATTTATGTTTTGACAGTAACACTATAACCATAGTAGACCTATAGTATATTTTTTCACAATTCTGGGGCCTTGTCTGACAGAAAAAGCCGACAGAAACTTCCATCGTAAAGTCCATCCAAGACAGTCAGACTACTTTCACATGTAGACGCGTCTTTAGTCGACCGCTTATGAGAGCTACAAAAAAGAGAAAGAGAGAGAGAGTGAGAGAGAAAGAGAGAGAGAGAGAGAGAGAGAGAGAGAGAGAGAGAGTGAGAGAGAGCGAGAGAGAGAGAGATAGACAGATAGAGTCACACCGGTGATATAATAATCATAGCCTAGATGTACCGGCACATATCTGGCAACTCTAAACAATGACAATCATAGATGCTCACCGGTACAATTCTGTACCAGTCTGCCTAGTGCTCAAACAGTTCTACAGGTTTAAGCCCAGACCTAGACCTAGACCTAGACCCAGATCCAGATCTAGATCTAGAGCGTAGACTTGTCTAGGTTTACAAAGACTTTGCGATACACACGAAATAACGAATGAGATAATCACGCCCTTCTGCATGAACCTTTCTAATAGCTTATTGGCTCTGTAAGTCTAAGATTGAGTTTGTTTCTTTGTTTGTTCTTGATTTGCATCCAAGGTCAGAGGACTATATCGACTATATTGGGGAAGTACCCCTAGACTAACGTCTGACAAGTTTACGTGCAGCCACAAAGAGGCAGTGCGGGGATACCATGACTATGTCTCATCCAATGGAACTGACCTCTTTCTAAAAAAAAAAAGTAAACAAAATCACGTGATTGTTGCAATTTTTGTGTAAACAATCTGCTGATTGGGCTAAAGCATAAACTTATTTCATTATACCTTTTTGCAATAGCTGGCTTCCAAGATCACGTGACTTTTGTGAGAGTGAGAAAGAGGTCGGATCATTTTTATTCTGCGTTTGAGATAGAAAAAATTATAATGAATGGTCGCAGGTGCAGATTTTTCTTACCTCTCGTCTTCGTTTTATGCTACGGGCTAGCTATTCACAAGGCGTGTAGTGTTTGTAGGGGGAGTGCCAGAACCAACCAAGCGACTCACACTCTGAGCGGTTCATGGCCCATGACTCACATCCAGAGTGAGTACAGTCTACATTTTACGTTCTACGTCTAGTCTACAGATCTAGATCTCTAGATCTCTAGATCTAGAGCATGCTATAGTGCTAGCTTTGTACCGGTGCCGTGAAAAATTCGGCCAGTGGAAGGAGAGAAAGTTTCACGCCCCTAGACACATAATGGGTGGTTAGGTGGTAATGGTATATGTGTACAGGGTCTTGTTGAGAGAGAGAGAGAGAGAGAGAGAGAGAGAGAGAGAGAGAGAGAGAGGAGAGAGAGAGAGAGAGAGAGAGAGAGAGAGAAAGGCTGGGGCATTAGCGCATAATTCACGCCTCTGATAACATACATCGGGAGTCATTATTTAATAAATGTACAGCCTAAACCTGTGACATGCGGAGATAGAGGGAGAGAGTGAAAGAGAGAGAGACATAGACAGATAGAGAGAGGCAGGAGGAATGATGAATGGGCACACATTTCACACATTGACAGTAATGATATACATGACTGTACATGACCTTTTCAAGTCTACTTCAATAATTTCCTTTTTTTAGGATCAACATGATATGTATATATATATATACAGTCTTGTCTCAATCACTATCAACGTTTTGTTCACTGCTTGTTGTGGTCAACTTGGAAAATTGTAGGTCATATCTTGTTCAATAATAATATCAATATATGAGTGATATACGCAAGTAATAGAGCGTTGGTCTCCCAATTGTGAGGTTACCGGTTCAAAGGTTCAAAACCAACAACTGGTCAAACATTCATTAAATTTTGTCCGATTTGGGTCGCAGTCCTGGTCTCCACGCAGTGTGTCTGTGAGGAAGCACTTGAAATCATCATACGTTAGTCTTGAAGCCCATCCACAATATAGCTCATATACTGTTGACGTTGGAAGCTGAACAAAAAACAAACTCTTGACAGTGCGTTGGGGAACCAAGAAGTAGGTCCTCATTGTATTATTAACAGTGGAAATCAAATAAATAGTTCATCTACAACTACCTCTACAATGCATATGGATTTGCCATGGCCAAACCTCTTCACTTCGTGATAGTCAATCACCTATATACCTATAATTATTTGAAGTCTATTTACCTTATATCCATGGCCAAACCTCTTCACTTCATGATAGTCGACCACCGATATACCTATAATTATTTGAAGTCTATTTACCTTATATCCCCATTAGGTCTATAGAACAAACACCCTTCTCTCCCCTCCCCCTTAATTTCTGGTTTCCGCCCTCTACACACTCTTTGCTCTTTTCCCCCCGCTCTTTAGAATCCTCTCCATCCCTTCTCTGTGACCGGCTGTGACAGGAGTCATGGTATCCCCGTCCTGTCTCGTGTGTAACAACACATAACATTGTCAGACGTCAGCTTGGCGCCCGTCCACAATATAGTCTATATAGCGCTAATGTTGGACGTCAAACTAACTCAACTCAACCCTCCCCTTCATGCTAAACCCGTGGCATTATAGACCCTACGACAACCGGTCTCATAGCAAAAGCGATGACAATATGTAAGGAATTCTACACACGCACCCAATCGTAGCTATATCCTAAATGTACTATACAGACCAATAGGAGCACATAAATCCCTTTCCTAAGAAACGTTATTATGTCGTCCATTCACGTCGTATATATGCAAAACCTGTATTGTGTAGTGTAGCCACAGTATAGCGTGCATCCATCCATACTCGTAGACAAGACAGACCCACTTATCTCTAGGGGTGGAATTTTGCTGGCATTGTTTCCAGCCTTGCCCCATGCTGGTCGTTCATTAGTCTACGGTATTTACCGTCCCTGCCACCCTAACAGCTCTCTGTATTCTTTGCAGTTTTTTAACGTTTTTTTTTTTTGTTGGTTCTTTACGGTTCTTACGTTTACTTTACGTTTATTGCGGTGCTCAATATGAAGCAACTCTTGCCTATTGACCTGCTATTTAATATGTGTGCTAGTATAATTTTATTGTTTCTGCCCTTTAGACGCCCTTTACCAGACATTCTGGACTTTAGCCACAATAGCGTGCATCCAACCATTGTTGCATAATAGACAGAACAATTTATCGCTAGGGGTGATAATGATAATTTCCCTGCATTGTTCTCAGCTTTGACCCATGCAGGTCATACATTAGTATACGGCATTACCACCCCTGCCACCCTGACCACTCTCTGTATACTTTGCAGTTTTTTTTACGTTTTTTTTCGGTTCTTTACGTTTATTTCGTTTACTTTACGCTTATTCCGATTTTTTAACGTTTCTTACGTTTACTTTACGCTTATTCCGATTTTTTAACGTTTCTTACGTTTACTTTACGCTTATTCCGATTTTTTAACGTTTCTTACGTTTACTTTACGTTTAGTTCGGTTCTCAATATAAAGCAACTTCTCCCATTTCCGATTCTTGCCTCTTGAGCTGTTATTTCGATTGTGTGCTGGTATATTGTTTCTGTCCTTTAGGCGCCTTTTACCCCCCCCCCCCCCTCTTTTTCCTCCATTTTTCCTACTCCCCCCTTCGAAGTTCTGTAAAGTCCAGAAATTCTGGACTTTACCCACAGTAGCGTGCATCCATCCATTGCTGCAGACTAGACATAACCATTTATCGCTAGGGGTGATAATTTCCCTGCATTATTCTCAGCTTTGCCCCATACTAGTCATTCATTAGTCTACGGTCCTACCGTTGTACCCTCTCTTTAGTGTCTTTAAAGTTCTTTACGGCGCTTACGTTTTTCTTTTTGGTTTTTTACGTTTATTACGGTTTCTAACATAAAAAAAACGTTTCCCTTGTCCTGTTTTTCGCCTCTTTAACTGCAATTTAGTATGAGTGTAGGTATATATTATTGTTTTGTGCAGATGGATCTTTACCCAGTTAAATTCTATCTATCTATCTATCTATCTATCTATCTATCTATCTATCTATCTATCTATCTATCTATCTATCTATCTATCTATCTATCTATCTATCTATCTATCTATCTATCTATCTATCTATCTATCTATCTATCTATCTATCTATCTATCTATCTATCTATCTATCTATCTATCTATCTATCTATCTATCTATCTATCTATCTATCTATCTATATATCTATCTATCTATCCATCTATCTATCTTCACTTCTTTTCTCTCTCTCACCCTTTCTTATACTCTCTCTTGTAAATATTATAACTATCATAAAATTTGCCATAGTATTACACCACAATAGATACCACAATCTTCTCAAGTACCGTATATCTCTAGAGGAAATCGCCAACACATTCTAGGTACTGTGTATTTAAATATTCACTATACTACCGCTCCACACGTTCAGCATATTGCTGTTTTGACCACATACCAAGTATAATATCATTGTATCTCCTTATGTATTAATGTTTTAATATACCACACAACATATTTTATATCTTTTGTTCTCTTTCTTTTGTTCCTTCCTTTTTCATCAGGGGCTTACAATTTAAGTAATTTCGCTTTCAGTCAGTCTTTCAAGCATCTTGTAATTTCCTTTTGTGCTCACAGAGAAGGGAAGTGATGGTCTGTTTTTTATGGGAGAGCCAGGCAAAAAAAACTATGTAAAAATCAGACCAAGACTGCTAGAGCAAGATTAGAAGGGGGGGAGGGGAGGAAGTGTTGGCGAACAGGAGCAATTGGCATAACGATGGTCAACCAGGAAGTCCGCACGCTGAAACCTGAAATTTTTGTGTGGGGTTTCTATCACTAATCTACTGGCTGGCTCGGTGTCAGTATAAATGTGACCAGTTATCCACACACTGTTTCGTGTGTTGTTGCCCCATAAAATTTCAGATGTTAGTCTTGGGACCCATCCATAATATAGCCTACATTGTGCTGATGTTGGACATCAAGCGAACGAGTAAACTTAACTAAACTCATCTCCGCACTGTCTTATGTGTAGGAGCACATAAAGTTGTCAGACTTTAGTTTTATGACCCGTCACCACATAGGACTCTCCTTAGGAATCTAGGTGATGTAAAGGTAGGTACGCTTCTATTCTACAAAGAATCAAAGTATTGGCTGCATGGAGACAATATTCAGTATGGCGCTGTGAAATAGACATGTCGGTTCTAAACGTGAAGAAGACACCCCTCACATACACACATATACACAAGAGCAAGAAAAACAACAAAACAAAGCAAAAACCAGCATCGAGCAATAATGTGGTGAGAGCTTGCTAGCCTATCGAATTCCACGCGCCCCATATA
>RQTK01001322.1:20000-22500 GCA_003991915.1 Elysia chlorotica
AGGATTTTGATATCTTTTATGTGATTATTATATTGACTATTGACACCGGCGCAGCCTATGGGAGGGGGGGATAAATTGGTAAATGTGAGTTTCGAACTAAGAATCTTCCTATTGGAACGTGCTCTATCGCATGCACGAGTCGCCCACACCTCTTGAACATGTGGCAAATGCGATCTAGATGGGTAAGATCATGTTAAACATGGGTGTTGCTGCAATCACATAGCGTACACAGGTTTTCTGGGGCTTTTACCGGGTTCTGTAATGGTTTTGGAATCGGGTTCCGGTGATATATAATTATTTTCACGTTTTTCTTCATAGTGAAGGGTGAGAAAGAGAGAGAGAGATAAAGATATTTAAGACGGCCAAATAGAACTAGAGAGAGAGAGAGAGAGAGAGAGAGAGAGACAGAGAGAGAGAGAGTTCACGTTTTTCTTCATAGTGAAGGGAGAGAGAGAGAGAGAGAGATAAAGAGAGAGAGAGAAAGAGAGAGAGTGGTAAAGAGAAAAATAAATGTGAGATGAACCGTATTTAAGACAGACAAAGAGAACTAAAGAGAGAAAGAGAGCGAGAGAGAGCGAGGGAGAGAGAGAGAGGGAGAGAGAGAGAGAGAGAGAGAGAGAGAGAGAGAGTGGTAAAGAGAAAAAAAGGTGAAATGGACAGTATTTAAGACGGCCAAATAGAACTAGAGAGAGAGAGAGAGAGAGAGAAAGAGAGAGAGAGAGAGATTGAGAGAGAAACAGAGGCAGATAGAAAATGAGCGAGAGAAAAAAAAAGAAAAGATAAAAAAAAGCAATAAAAATAGAGAATACTTAAGAGAAAGAGTTAGAGAGAAAGAGAGATATTCTCTTTCAAAGGGAGAGAAAGAAAAAGAGAGAAAATAAAGATAGAGGAAGAAGATCAACCCAGTACATCTGGCATCACTAATTAAAACTTGAAAGTAAATAAACCGATGGTCGCTTCGATCATTAGTACTGTTCTTCTCCCGACTGCTAAAGGTCAGAAAACACCAACAGCTCGCGGGTAGGGAAAGATTTAGAACAGAAACCTCTTTGAGTTTACCTCTCATCGTTGGGGATTTCCAGATGTTATTCAGAAATGTGTTCAAATAAAATAATTCTTTGTTGGTAAGATTCTATGTAAAGTGATGTTAACAATTTTCAATATTACTTCTATATGTTTATTAAATTTTAAAAATCTATTTTAAAAGGTATAATTATAATATTGGAAATGGGTTAAAATATCCGCGCAAAAAAGCATAAACAAAAACATAACAAAAAAATACAACAACAACCAAATGACGATGTCATATGATTGGTATACACAAAGGAAAACATTTTACCAAAGTGGACATTTTTATTAAAACAGGTGGGGAAGATCAAAGAAGAACAAGAGGAAGAAGAAGTAAATGAGGAAAAAGAAGAAGGTAAAGGATATAGTGCGTGTGTGTGTGTGTGTGTTTTGTTGCTTTTCGTCCAACGTCAGCAGTATAATAGGCTTTACTGGTTGAGAAAGAGGAGAAATATTAGATGTAGGAGGAGCATAAAGGAAAAGGGGAGAAGGAAAAGCGGGTAGGGGAAGGAAGAGGAGGAGTAGAAGTAGCAAGCAGAGTAAAATAGAGAGAGTACAGAAGATAGCAGAAGGAATCTTGGAAAGAAAAGAAAGCTTTGCAGGTAAAAAGAAAGAAAATCTTGATGGGTTGAGAGAAACCGCAGGCAGAGGCCTAATTTTCCAATCTCCATTCCCCTGTATCCAATAACTAGTGTTGTTTGCGGCAAGTAACTGGACGGGGAATTCCCGCTCCCCGCGGAGGGTTACGCTTCGAGGTACGGTGCTACGTGGGTGCTCTATGGTTCCTTTGTTGACCTTGTACAGTGTATTGCTGCTACCAGCATAATCATTGCCTTACCTTGAGGGCATACCAAAATTAATGCGCCGTATGATACTGTGGATGAAACCATGGCAACGCGTGTTCCAGCTCATGGGTTTGGGTTTCTAGTTTGTTAGAGGATATCAAAGACTTTCGAAAGTGGTCTGCTCACACTGTAGTAGTAGTAGTAGTTGTAATAGTAGTAGTAGCAGTAGTAGTAGTAGTAGTAGTAGTAGCAGCTGTTCTTCCAGAAGGGATGATGGTGCAATAGGAGGAGGAGTAGGAATAAGAGAAAAAGGAGAGGGCAGGAGATAGACAGACAGAGACAACGAGAGACAGAGACAGGGACAGAGACAGACAAAGAGAACATTACAATGTCGCATGATTGTACATTGCTTGACATTTGTCTTTTGACACAGATTGAACTGTTCGGAACATCGTCTTATTTTCTTCTTTCCCTTTGTTCTCTTGCGTTGCTATGTACACAAAGCAGAACATTGGGATAATAACACATTGCCGTATTAACAGAGAAACAATATAGACAAAGAAACCCAAACTTCCCGTGTTATACATAAATAGGCAACTAATTAGATGGAATTCAATTAATTACGACTGTGCTTAAGAGTCCACAGA
>RQTK01001322.1:27500-37500 GCA_003991915.1 Elysia chlorotica
GATGATGATGATGATGATGATGATGATGATGAGGAGGAGGAGGAGGAGGAGGAGGAGGAGGAGGAGGTAGAGGTTGAGGAGGAAGAGGAATAATGATGTTGTTGATGAAGATGATTACACAGTTGTCAAAACAAATAGGTTTTTTTTCCGCCAATATTCCCGCCTTTCACAATGTCGGCTCGAGTAAGGCTTAGAATCCCACATCATTCTGTGAACCCAGGAACCCGTGCAATTCACAAAGTTCTTGGATCCAATTAAATATTAAAATGTCAACCCGTACAGGGTTCTGACGTACCAAGTCGATGGAAATGAGATTGGACCTTGTTCTGTTCAATTATTAATCAAAATTAAATTCACGGTGGGCGGCGTAGTAACCCTAGGGTAGAACATTGGCTTTAATGCAGGAGGTCCTGGGTTCAAATCCCGCTCTGGTGGTCGCGTCTTTTCACTTTTTCACTTCTAGATGGGACGGTGTCAGTATATGGTAACCAACTAAGTCCCGGATATCCCGCTCTGTGTCCCGTCGCCGTATTGAACTGTCTTTGAGATCTAGGAGGGGGGCGCGGTGGTCCTGGGGTAGCACATCGGCTTCCGAAGCAAAATGTTCGTGGTTCGAGCAATGGGGAATGCGCTCCCGACTGGTTGGGTCGGTGTCAGTGTGACTGGCTGAAACAGCAGTCATGGTATCCCCGCCCTGTCTCGTCTGTAGCAGCACATGAAAATGTCAGACGTCAGTCTTGGGATTTGTCCACAATATAGCCTATATATTTCTGATGTTGGACGTTAAACCAACTTAACACCACCACCACCACCACCAACAATAACAACAACAACAACAGCATTGAGATCTAGAATATTTAAACTAGGAGAGAGCTTCGGTTCTCCGGACAATGTTTGTTTTATCCTTACTTTGGATCGAGACAGTGCCCGCAATTGAAGTTTGTAAAAGCAATGTCAATACATGTATTGTATTCTCTTCCTAGCAGACATCCAAGACTTTGTTTGTGAAACTCGCCTCATCTCATCGGAGTTTAGCATTCAAACCATTCTTTTGTGTGTGAAACTTGCCTCATGTGATCAGAGTTTATTTTGTTGTTTGATTTTTTCTGAGCGCAGTTTATAAAGGGTCTCGTTGGGGAAGCTTGATAACAAACTGTTTTAACTGTAGGTATGTTGTTGTTTTGAGTTGGTTTAACGTCCCACATAAGCAGTAAGATAGGATGAATTTTGATGTCCTTTATGTTGGTAATGCTTTTCATGGGTTAGATTGTGGTATGTGGGATATTTTATTCTTCAAGAAAAAAGCTTTACAAAGTTTATTTGTATGAAAATAGTATAGTTGGTGGTTTATCCACGAAAACCCTAATAATATACATAACTAGCTTCAATCTTACGTAACAAAACCCATCCCCTACACATTCACGGTGATTTTGTATGCTTTGCTAGAGGCAATGAGATCTTGCAACCCACTTCAACAAAACCATAACTTAAGAGATTTGGGTTGATGTCCCTATAATATGAAGAAAGAGTCTATAACAAAATTCAACAGAATATGATGAGAAAACAAGTTAGAGAGAGAGTGTGTGTGTGTGTGTGTGTGAGAGAGAGAGAGAGAGAGAGAGAGAGAGAGAGAGAGAAACAGACAGACAAACATATCAGATAGACAGACAAAGAAACAAAGATACATACAGACATACAGACAAACAGACACGTATAGAGAGACACAGCAGGGGATGTATGATTGTTTGTCAATAATATTTTCACGTGAATATCAAGATTACCATTGTTGCTGGAATTCACCTTGTTAAAAATAATATATACATATAATCATATATTTTAAATAATTTCAAACCACAATTGATAGATAACAGTAACATAGAGATATAAAACAAGAATACCATATTTATCTCTGTTGGTCATACCGACCCAACCAGTAGGGAACAACATATCGATGGCTTCACGATTCCAAATGGAGTTTTTCGTTTATAAGCCCTCTTTTACGAATGAAAAGATCCAGTGAGATTGATAGAAGATAGAAGATAAAGAAATCGTTGCAGAACAAACAGTTTGCGGAGCATGACCAATGAAAGGGGATGTAGTGGAGAAAATCAAACAGAGCAGAGAAGCTGTTTAGTTTTCGAGAACGTCGACTCAGAGCATCACGGGCTTGCGAATAAAAGTCTGGTCCCAGATTGTCTTTAGGGCAAAAAATCAAAAGAAAATGTTCAAATTTTGTGAGGGAATAATTATGGGAAAACAAAATCAGGCGTTCGATTTTTTTCAATTAAACTTGGGAATGGTATAATTAAACAGAAGTAGGTCATTGAAGTAGCTATTGTGGAGATTTTGGTAGAGAGAGAGAGAGAGAGAGAGAGAGAGAGAGAGAGAGAGAGAGAGAGAGAGAGACAGGGAGAGAGAGAAAGAGAGAGAGAAAGAGAGAGAGAGAGAGAGAGAGAGAGAGAGAGAGAGAGAGAGAGAGAGAGAGAGAGAGAAAGAGAGAGAGATGAACACACAGAAAAAGAAAAGAGAGACAGGCAGACAGACAAAAGAGAGAAAGAGAGAGAGAGAGAGAGAGAGAGAGAGAATGACAGAAAGAGAGAGAGAGAATAATAGTTATAGATATAATCATAATATTAACAGACGATTGATGTAGAAGAAAATGGGAAAAAAATTCGAAAACATCTTGAAATTACAGAAAAATTACAAAGAACGTCATTCTGCAAATAAATGTTTGATCAGCAGAAAAAATTGGAATCGAAATTTCTGTATGCGGGAAGCATGTACTGCATCAACATGTGCTGAAGTCTTGCATGTGGAAAGGTTATTTCAGAAACAATCATGGAAGCTCAGAGCGGGCAGCCGTACATCAGCTTTTGACAGAATTTGACGTCGGCAAAAGATGAAGATTTGAATCAAAGATAAAAGATAAAGAAATCGACCAAAGACAAAAGACGAAAAAATGGATCAAAGGAAAAAAAAAGAATTCTCACAAGCCATACAAGAACGGATAGAATACATCGCGCAAGTTTTGCGATGAACACAATTATAGTGGAAAACGTAATCAAGACGCTGAGGGAGGTCATTTTCTCGCCTAGATCATTGTAGATATGGGTAAATCATGAATTCTTTTAAGAACGGTGGTCCTGGTGTAGAACATCGGATTCCGACGCCAAAGGTCCGTGGTTCGATCCCTAGCGATATCGTTTCCTACTGGTTGGGTCGGTGTCAGTTTAATGTGACCAGGAGTCATGATATCACCGCCATGTCTCGTGTGTGGCAGCACATACAATTGTCAGACGTCAATCCTTGGGCCTGTCCACAATATAGCCTATACAATGAGGATGTTGGCCGTTAAACCAACTCAACTACAACAACTACATCTCAAAGTGACTTTGCATAAAGAATTGAACAATGTAGGTGAGAAGCTTCATGGGTTGTTTTCAGGATTGGGCATTTCCCAAGGGTGAGCGTAGTTGGAAGATATGGACTTAAATTTAGGATCAAGTTGGATTTCAAGCAAGAGGAGTAAGTAATGCTATTCAATACGCATTTTGCTAGACTTCAAAAGTAAAATATAAGGCGTGCAAAACAAAGTTAAGATCTAAAATTGTAATACGTTCATAGAATGATATTATCAGAATGTACGGGCTTCCATCTTATAATTTCATAAAATTGTGTTGTTAGAATGTATCGGCTTCTCTGTAAGCTCATAAAATGTCAATACAAGAAACATAGAGTCCATCTAATAACCTCATAGAATGGCTCGATCCATTAGTGATGCTGGGTGAAAGCGAAGAGACATGAAGGATAAAGTTTGCCCATTCACCCCTGGTGGTCCTATGATTATCTAAACAGGGGGGATAAGTACAGTGGACTAAGCTAAAGTGGTCTGCTCTTCTGTCCGCTTCTTAAATACATTTACACTCTGTCTGAAACCTTGTCTAAAACAAGGTTAGATTGTGCTACAAACCCTTTGGCTCCTTTCCTATTTTTTCGTTATTGATGTTGCTGTTGTTGTTGCTGCTGCTTTTACTGTTGTTGTTGTTGTTGTTGCTGTTTTTGCTGCTGCTTTTTTTCTGTTAGTGTTGATGTTGTTGCTGCTTTTGTTGTTGTTGTTATTATTGTTGTTGTTGTTGCTGCTTTTCTTGTTGTTGTTGCTGTTGTTGTTGATATATACTTGGTGTTCTTGTTGTTTTTGACGATGATGTTTTTTTTTGTTAGAGTTATTGTTGTTCTCCCTATCATTGACATTAACAATTCTTATAATCTCCGTAAAATGTCAAAGTACTTTTCCAATATTTATGCTATAGCTATCCGTTAAGTCTCTAATTGCTTTCTATACCTGAAACCTCGTTTGTCGCATGATCAAAACACACGTTAGGACAACACTTTATTTGCCTTATTTCGTACTCACTGGTTGGGTACGTTTCAGTATAATATAACCGGCTGAAAGACGAGCCCTGGCATGTATGCACTGTCTCTGTGTGTGGCAGCAAGTAAATTTGTCAGACTTTAGTCCTGGGACTAATATACAATTTAGCCATCTGCTGATGTTAAAGGTTAATAAACCAACTCAATTTGTGAATATTACATGATATCAAACAAAAAGACTTCACGATTCATTAAAAAAATCATGAGTCTTGTAAAAATACTTAAAATAAGATTGGAAGAACGTTCATTATTTTCTTGCAGGGCTAAAAAATCGAATTCATTGAAAGTCGTTGCGTGTAGAAAAAGAAATTTAGGTTTCTTTTAATACGTTGTTGAGGTCTATGGTTGGACACCTTCATTAGTATGTCTGGATAGGAAGGAAATAGATCAGTGAAAGAAAAAAACAACTAACATGTGGCAGTAAAAGTATGTTTAGTGAAGAATTGAGACATGTTGGGATAGAGCGTTAGGCACAGATAAACTGGGAGAGAGAGAGAGAGAGAGAGAGAGAGAGAGAGAGAGAGAGAGAAAGAGAGAGGTACCTAGATAGGGAGCGGAAGAGAGAGAGGAAGAGAGGAGAGAGGCGCATAGAGAGGAAGAGATAGGGAGGGATAAAGAGAGGAGAAAGATAGATAGATAGGGGAGGGACGAAGAGAGGAGGGCAGATAGAAGAAAAAATAGAGAGACACATAGGTACATGTACTGAAACAGAAACAGACAGACAGAAGGTGGATAAATAGTTATTGTGGTAGACAGACAAAAATAGACAAATACAATTAGAAAAAAAAGTATAGTCTTAAGTGACGGTCTTATACTTTGTTTTCTATCCGCATGCACAATTGTCCGACGTTATCTTCGGAGCCCGTCTACAATATGGCCTAAAAAGTTTCTAATTGTTGCTGACGTTGCACGTTATAAAATCAACTGAAATCGAAACCCTGCATCAAGTTCATAGCATTCAATGTTTTGACCAAAAGGCACTAGTCCTTTGAACTTAATGTCGCCGAGTAATTTGTTTTCTTTTGTGATTTGTTTGTTTTTGTTTTATTTTTTGGTTGATACTTTTTGTCCTTTTTTTTCCTTTTGATGTTAAATGTTGTGTGTTTGAAAAATGCCCGATTGTTCGATCTGACGTGTATTTGCGATCTAAAGTTATTGCGTTTTTCTTGTTGTTGTTGCGGTTTTTGTTTACTGAGATATCCTCAATAATCTGATGTTGTTGTTTATTTACAATCGAAAGATATTGTGCTTTTTGTGCACTGGAATCCACCGGGTTGCCAGATTTTCTCGTTTATTAACAATCTGTGATAATTGCGATTTGTGTTCAGCTAAACACTCCCAATGATCATATCTCGTCGTGAACTCGAATGTTAAATTAATTGCAATTTTCCCCAGTTGTAAGATTTAATTGTTTGTTTACCACCTGTGTTTATTGCCTTTTTTGGGTTTTTTTTTTCTGTTCACAGAAATACGTCAAATTAGTGTAATCTATGGTGTATTTAGAATCTTAATATTGTGGTTTTTGTATACTGAAATACACTTAGTTGTCAGATCTTATCAGTTATTGACAACCTGGAGTTAATAGCTATTTTTTGTATATTGAAATACGCCCAGTTGTCAAATATTTATTGAAAATCTATAGTTTTTTGCAATTTCTTGTGTGGACTTAAACACTCCAGATTCTAATATCTTGTTGTGTATTTACACGATTTGATTAATTGCAATTTTCCCACTAATATACACTCAAACATATCCTTTATTTCCTATATTTGGTTATTGCGATTTGTATATAGTCAAACACAACCAATTGTCACACCTTGTCTTGAATATACATAAATATATTATCCTTTGGTTGTACTAGAGTAGTACTGTCTATACTATCGGGATTTAAATTCCCCGCTCTTCATACCCTGGGTTTGGTTCTGTTTCAATACAAGGGGTGATAACAGATTAAGTTCTACTCATTCCGTCTCCCAGACTTATAGTATAATGTGACCGGCTTAGACAGAAGTCATGGTATCCCCGCCCTGTCTCGTGTGTGGCAGCACACACAATTGTCAGACGTCCGTCTTGGGGTCCGTCCACAATATAGTCTATATAGTGTTGATGTTGGACGTTAAAACCAACTCAAGTCAACTCAACTCATTAAAAGTGGTGATAAAAGATTAAGCTCTACTCATTCCGTCTCCCAGACTTATTGATTATGGACTTGTGTGAGTCAAGGTCAGACAGTGTTGACAGGCTGGAGTCTAAAATTAACAGCGGGGATGCGTTGGAATAATTATTACAGAGGACTTGACAGGGAGGAAGCGACAGGTAGACAGATATGCATGTAAAGAGAGGGAGAGAGAGATAGAGGCAGACAGATACAGACATGCATGGACAAAGAGACGCAGAGAGACAAAAAGATAAGGCTGGCAGGAGAGAAAGAGAGAGGGAGGTAGAAAGAGAGAGAGAAAGAGAGAGAGAGAGAGAGAGAGAGAGAGAGAGAGAGAGAGAGAAGTAACTAGTGAAGTGGACGAGGAGCAAGAAATTTAAATGCAAGCTCTGATATCAGTTGATTCATAGATCGATTACCCTTATTTCCAACCATGGCCTGCTTTTTTTTTTTTTATTTTTTTTTTTTAAGGATATTTATGAATTTACCATTATTCTAAACAAAGAAACAGAAATGTTATTATGTGAGTGGCTATTTCGAGATCTGCAAAAGCTCTCTAAGTAGAAAAGTGGTGTTTGTGTATGCAATTTAATATTTCTTTATGTGACTTGTTCTCTATTATTTACTAAGTCTTATTCTTCTCAAATTACACAGCGATGCCAATTGTTCTAATTTCATCAAACATTTCAAAGATATGGCTCACATTGACTCTTGACGCAACGGAGTTGCAGTAATTTTTCCCGTAGTGCTCATGAAACCGAACTTCTTTTTTAGCGTTTTTTTTTCTTCTTCAAAATTTACATCTTTTGAACCGATACATATTGAACAATCTTTTTTTCAGATTTGAAAATGTGTGCTTTGTATTCTTCAAATAACATGTATCCATTCATCCTCTATGAGAAAATGTAAAATTAATGTATAACTTGTACTCATCCAGCTTCTATGTGTCATGCAAATGTATAACTTGTATTCATTCAGCTTCTATGAGTTAATGCAAATGTATAACATGTATCCATTCAGCTTCTATGAGTTAATGCGCATATATAACATGTATTCATTCAGCTTCTATGAATTAATGCAATTATAACATGTATTCATCCAGCTTCTATGAGTTAATGCAATTATAACATGTATCCATTCAGCTTCTATGAGTTAATGCAAATATTTAACGTGTATTCATTCCGCTTCTATGAGTTAATGCAATTATAACATGTATCCATTCAGCTTATATGATTTAATGCAATTATGAGGTGTATTCATTCAGCTTCTATGAGTTACGTATAACGTGTATTCATTCCGCTTCTATGAGTTACGTATAACGTGTATTCATTCCGCTTCTATGAGTTAATGCGCATATATAACGTGTATTCATTCAGCTTCTATGAATTAATGCAATTATAACATGTATCCATTCAGCTTCTATGTGTTAATGCAAATGTATAACATGTATTCATTCAGCTTCTTAGTTAATGCAATTATAACATGTATTCATTCAACTTCTATGTGTTAATGCAATAATAACATGTATACATTCCGCTTCTATGTGTTAATGCAAACATATAACGTGTATTCATTCCGCTTCTATGTGTTAATGCAAACATATAACATGTATTCATCCAGCTTCTATGAGTTAATGCAAATATATACCATGTATTCATTCCGCTTCTATGGGTTAATGCAATTATAACATGTATCCATTCAGCTTCTATGAGTTAATGCAATTATAACATGTATTCATTCAGCTTCTTAGTTAATGCAATTATAACATGTATTCATTCAGCTTCTATGAGTTAATGCAATTATAACATGTATTGATTCAGCTTCTATGAGTTAATGCAAATGTATAGCACGTATCCATACAGCTTCTTTGAGTTAATGTAAATACATAACGTGTATTCATTCAGCTTCTATGAGTTAATGCAAATATATAACATGTATTCATTCAGCTTCTATGAGTTAATGCAAATGTCCAGTTCAGCAATTGCGCGTGTTATTTCGGGAAGTCCCTGTATTGAATCAATGATAACTATCCACTAATGAGTGGTTCTATTCTCGGCATTGGACAGGTCTTGAACCTAACAAGATTACCTATACATCCTCAACGTAGATGGTCGGGCAGTTACTATCGTGTTATGGTATCTCTTGATGGCGAGGAACCAATTAGAATGATTAACAAGTTGATTAATATTAATTTTTACTTTGTTGTTGTTTCTGAATATAATCATCATAAATCGTAATTTTATTATTGTATTGTGGCTGAGAGTTTTTCTCAATAAATTATATTATCATATAATATTGATTGTAGTGTAGCTAAAGTCGTTATACTATTTGCACTTCGTTTTTAAGGACTTTTGTTCTTAGAATGTAGTGTGGTGTTAATACAACCCGCAGAGAGAAAGAGAGAGAGAGAGAGAGAGAGAGAGAGAGAGACAGGAAGAGAGAGAAAGAGAAGGGGGTAGAGAAAGAAGGGGAGAGAAAGAGAGAGAAATAAAGGGGGAAATAGAGAGAGAAAGAGAGGGAGAGGGAGAGAGAAAGAGAGGGAGAGGGAGAGACAGGGAGAGACAGAGAGAGAGAGAGAGAGAGAGAGAGAGAGAGAGAGAGAAAGACAATCCTGTGTTTATCCATAGCCGTCGAGAACAGTTGTTATAGAGGGACATAATTTACAAGGCATCGAATTCACGTGGCCCCTTGTCCCATTATAGATTTTCGTTTCCTGTATTGAGTAACGTGTACTGTCTTTGCCCTAGCAGACATTAACCATGGCATACACTAGGAGACTGTTACACTGTTACACTTTCTCCCACCAGACAGGAAACTGACATTGACGTTGACAGCGCATGCGTCGTAAAGTCATTGACAGGAAGTGCAAGCGGACTTCTGGCTAGAAGGTTAGGTGGGGTGCACACGCTATTTCAATATCAATTCTACATAACAACTATCGCGCTCTTACTCATTTAGTGAGCTAACTCGACCAAATGGCGGAGTGTTTGTTTCGGATTTGGGAGGTTTCTGGATCGAAAATACAGGCTATTATAGTGCAGATGATGGGCGGACGTTAAAGGTTTAGTAGCCAACTCAACTTAATTCCTGTATGGTTCAAAACATAAACTCAGTTAAAAATGTGTTTGTTTGCTTTTCCGATTGCGTCTCCGACTGGTTGACTTAGTGTCAGTATAATGTAAAAGGCTGAGACAGGAGTCATGGTATCACTTCACTGCCTCTGCTCATTGTGGTACCTCATGAAATTGTCAAACGTTAGTCTTGGGATACGTCCACACTATAGCTTATATAGTGCTGGTTTTGGGTGCTCATCAACAAATTCAATACTAGTTACTGCACTTGTACTTACATATCTCTCCGAAACCCCAATTTTTGTATTTTCCAATCATTAATTATTTCGTTTGAATTTAT
>RQTK01001322.1:50385-72885 GCA_003991915.1 Elysia chlorotica
ACAGAGAATTTTGCAACAACGGCTTGAAGACATCTCGCCCAATCTCGAATCTCAAAATAATTATCTAGATCTAGTTGTACTTGTATAAGTCTTTGAGCCCTACAACACTGTCTCGGAGAAGGGGCGTGAAAGCTATACAAAAAGTCGAACTACCAAAATGCAATGAGAACTTAACGAGATCGACTGGAAGACATGGGTGTGCTTTAGCATGCAGAAAGAGTCATGACATCTAGATGCTAAATATGACAAGTCTATGAACACCATGACACTGGTTCGGGGAAGGTGCGAGACTGAAGGCCTCACTTCGACAGAGAATTTTGCAAGACCATCTTTGTGACTTAGTGTGAGCATTGTCGACGAGGAAATGTGTAGAATACAAATTATTATGAGATCTAGATCTAGATCTAATTAGGGCCTATACACTTCATCATAAATCTATGAGCGCTTTGATACCTTCTCAAAAACAGGGGGAGACTGAAGGCCTTACTACTCTATCTACATAGAATTTAGCAAAAGGAGTTTGACCGTAAACTTAGGCAACGAAGAAATCAGCATCATGCAGGGAGAGTCATTGTTGATGTTGTTGAGTTGGTTTAACGTCCAACATCAGCACTATATAGCGAATATTGTGGATGGGCTCCAAGACTGACGTCTGACTATTTTATGTGCTGCCACACACGAGACAGGGTGGGTATACCATGACTCATGTCTCAGCCGGTCACATTAAACTGGCAGGGAGAGTCATGAGATCTAGATCTAGTTATACGATATGATAAGCCTATGAGCGCTAGTACAATTAGACCAAACACAGTAACACTGTCTCGGAGATAAGGCAAGACTGAAGGCGTCAACACAATAGAGAATTTTGCAAGTTCGTCTTGATGACTAAGCACAAGTTAAAACGACGTGAAAATTTGAAGCCTGCAGAAAATTATGGCATCTAGATCTAGGGTAGAATGCTCAAACATGACGTAGCTTACGTCTCGTCGTAGACCTCCTTATTCTTATATTGTTATGACGAGATGTAAGCTAGCGCAACATTGTACTTACAACCTTTAGTGTGAGCTTAAGTGGCGTGGAGAATTATTTCAATATGGATATCTAGATATAACGTTATTTCAAAAATGACCAGTCTATGAGAGACTGCTAAAAAAACTGTCTCGAGACTGGGTGAGACTGATTCAGATTCCACATGAACAGAAAAATTATAGCGAAACCGTCTAGGAGATTGCGTTAAGGAGACGTGGAAAATTATTACAATGCATAGAGTTAGGATATCTAGATCAAGTCACACATTTCAATAGTGATAAATCTATGAGCGCTAAAAACTGTCTCGGGGAGGAACGATACTGATTCAGAAGGCATCACTTCCACATCCACTGAAAAATTATAAGGAAATCGACTAGGAGATTGAGCTAAGCCCAGGTGGAGGAAATCGACTAGGAGATTGAGCTAAGCCCAGGTGGAAAATTATTACAATGCATAGAGTTAGGATATCTAGATCAAGCCACACATTTCAATAGTGATAAATCTATGAGCCCGAAGAATCTAATTCCAGAATCACTTTCACATCCACTATTTTACTAGTGATAAGTCTACGACCGCTACTGATTCCGGCCTCACCTCCACATCTATTGAAAAAACTAATTATAGCGAAACGGACGAGGAGCNGAGCTTAGGCGACGTAAAAATTATAAGCATGCAGAAAGTTAGGATATCTAGATCTAGTGATATTTTAATAATGATAATGTCTATAAGCGCTAAAAAAACTGTATCGAGGCCGGACGAATCTGATTCAGAAGGCCTCACTCTCACATCCAGAGAAAAATTATAGCGAAATCAACTAGGAGGCTAAGCTAAGGCGACGTTGAAATTAGAAGCATGCAGAAAGTTATGATATCTAAATCTAGTGATATTTTAATAGTGATAAGTCTATTAGTGCTACTGATTCAGACGGCCTCACTTCCACATCCACAGAAAAATTACAGAGAAATCGACTAGGAGGCTAAGTTTAGGCGACGTTGAAATTAGAAGCATGCAGAAAGTTAGGATATCTAGATCTAGTGATATTTTAATAGTGATAAGTCTACGAGCGCTAACGAACTGTCTCAGACTGATTCAGAAGGCCTCACTTCCACATCCACATCCACAATAATAGCGAAATCGACTAGGAGATTAAGCTTAGGCGACGTGGAAAATAATTATTAGCATGCAGAAAGTTAGGATATCTAGATCTAGTGATATTTCAATAGTGATAAGTCTATGAACGCTACTGATTCGGAAGGCCTCACCTCCACATCTATGGAAAAAATTAATGAAAGCGAAACCGACTAGGAGGTAAGCCGAGCTTAGGCGACGTTGAAATTAGAAGCATGCAGAAAAGTTATGGGTTAATCAGCAATCACCACGCGGTATAGTGACATAACAGAATTTGCGATCTAAACTTGGATTAGAGATGACATAATCGCGTCTTTTAATTAGGCATGGGGTTTTCCATAACTAATCGCTCGTTGGCTCCGTGATTCTGAGGTTAGAGTTATGACTTATGAGCAAAGGCCGATGCAGTTTCCCTTACCTATGGGCGCAAGTAAAGTGTTAGAGCGTTGGTCTCCCAATCGAGAGGTCCTCGGTTCGAAACCTGCGATTGGTTTGAAGAAGAAAAAGTTGTCCGATTTCGTTCTCTACTGGTTGGTTCGGTGTCAGTATGACGTGACCCGCTGAGACACGAGTCAAGACGTCACTGCAATGTCTCTTTATGACAGCACGTAAAATTGTCAGATATTAGTCTTGGAACTGTCCACATTAATTAAAATCTGTCACCGTTAAAAGGCATATTGGTGTAACGTTAGAGACTTAAAGAGGGCAGTTTAAATATTTTGCCTCAAGACCCGAGATAAAATGTTGGCATTAGACGTTAAGAATTAGTAACCAACTCAACTCAACTAAACTATCGTATTCATTTCGGGCCTTGATACCACAAGGCATCTATTATGGTGGTAGAGTGTGATAGTTATGTCTCTAATGACTTGCAGCGATTAGGCTCCAGGCGTGCAGAAAAACAGACAGGCACTATGGTAATTCCCCAACCAGGCTACAGCAAATCTGCCAAACCTGCCAACCCGAACTGAACATTCACTTTTTTTGCTTGTTTTGTCGCTTTTCGTCTAATCCCAGCTCTACATAGGATATAATTATTGAATTATTGTGGGCGGGTCCAAGATTAACATTTAACAGTTTGACGTGCTGCCACACAAAGACAATTGGGAGAGAGAGAGCGAGCGAGAGAGAGAGGGAGAGAGAGAGAGAGAGAGAGTGAGAGAAAGAGTGAGAGAGAGAGAGAGAGAGAGAGAGAGAGAGAGAGAGAGAGAGAGAGAGAGAGAGAGAGAGAGAGAGAGAGAGAGAGAGAGAGAGAGAGAGAGACCAGCACTCCTGTCTCAGCCAATCACAATATACTGACAAAACCCCAACTTGTAGTGGACGAAATCGAACAAATAAATTTTCACAGATCGTGGGTTTTGATCCAGGAGGCTCCCAATTTGGAAACCAGCGCTCTGCCATTTATGTCATTTCGCCCCTTCCCCCTCCCCCCGCCCTCCACCCATCCTCGATAGTTTCTGGATAGATGGCGCTGACTCTAATGACTTGCAGTGATTAGGCGCCAGGCACTAAGACAGATATGCATTGGATTATTGCACGAGGCTTAGAAGACCTGCCAACCCAGGCACCAATAATTAATACTAAAACAAAAATAATGAAGCTCACTTGGGGAAAAGTCTTTTCAGGAGTAAAGCTCTCTTCTAGTTTTAAGTAATGTCTCCTGCATTCCTAAGGAGGTTCCTATATAGCTACGTCCAGGGTCAATACTATAATGTAGGCTATATTGTGGACGAGCAACAATACTAACGTCTGACACGTTTACGTGCTGCCAGTGACTCAGCTGTTCACTGTATAATGACACCGATCCAACTTGTAGTGTACAAAACATTTTTGAGCGATCGCGGGTTTCAGTTTTTCCGTCAACGTTTAGGAATCTTATTGAGACCGAATAGATATTAAAATAAGAAAGAGAGAAAAAGAGAAAGAGAGAGATGGAGAGAGCTTTCTCCGATTTAAAAAAAAAACGCACAAAAAACAACAACTACAGAAGTCGTGCTGTGAACGAATGAAAATCAAAGCAAAAAACAAAACAAAGAAAAGGTAGGTCTTTGAATTAAAATTGAAGTTTGTAAATGTTTCTAAGCGTCCAATGGCACCACTATAATAGTCTATATTGTGTCACATTATACTGACACTGACCCAACCAGTGGGGAGGAAACCAGACAATTAATCCATTTTCGACCGGCTGTGGGTTTTGAACCGATTGTGAGATCAACGCTCTACCTCTTGTACCAATAGGCAAGAGAATTTCCATCGGCGTCACCACAGTATAGTCTATAATGATACACCTGACATTGCGTTACCACAGAATGCAATTGTCGTATGCCCACCCAACGTGACAATACTAATAATATTAAGGTTGGATTTACGACACATGAAAACTACTTTTACATACTTTCATAGGACATACGACAAATTCAAACAGTCGGTGACCCTTGAGTTGAGTTGAGTTGAGTTGATTTAACATCCAACATCAGCACTATATAGGATATATTGTGGACAGGCTCTAAGAATGACGTCTGACAATTTTATGTGCTGCCGCACACGAGACAGTGGGGGGATACCATGACTCCTGTCTCAGCCAGTCACGTTAAACTGACACAGACCCAACCTGTAGGGAGTGCAATCGCCATGGCTCGAGCTTTGACCTTTTGCGTCGGAAGCCGATGTTCTACCCAAGGGCCACCGAGCGCCCCCCCCCCCCCCCCCCCCCCCTCTCCTCGGGTGGCTCTTCTATGAACCGCTCATTGGACGTAAAAAAAATAATAACAAAAACAAAATTTAGACTTTTGGCGCCACGTTGGCAGCTATAATTATGTCAAGCCTTGGCCTGTTATGGCGTGACGGTTCTGGTCTAGGGTGTAGAGACCCGAGGGTTGCGTGATGGGTTGATTACCAGGATATCACGTGATCCGGACATCTCCGTCTGACCCAGAGAGAGGCACAATCCCTGGAGTGCTCAATCTCCATCATTATAATCCCAGCGCAATCTCTTCTTTTCCTGGCTTTCCAAAGAGCTTTAAACATAGACAAAAGCAACGACTATAACCAAATGTCGCACCTTTTGATAATCGGTTTAGAGAGGATTGTGAGGGGCGAGCTGACACAAAAACTAGAGCATTGGTTTCCCTGTTCGAAAGCGTTCAATTGGTCAAAATTTATGCGTGCGATTTCGTTGAAGAGTTTTAAACATAGATCTAGACAAGAGCAATGGCTATAACCAAATGTCGCGCCTTCTGCTAATCGATTTAGAGAGGATTGTGAGGGTCGAGCTGACACAAGAACTAGAGCTTTAGTGTTCTGGCGGGGAATTTTCCTTGTTCGAAGGCGTTCAATTGGTCAAAATTTATGAGTGCGATTTCGTTGAATTTCAGCAGCAAGGCTAAATCAAGTTCCCTGGCTTTGCAAAGAGTTTTAAACATAGATCTAGACATGAGCAACGACTATAACCAAATGTCGCACCTTCTGCTAATCGGTTTAGAGAGGATTGTGAGGGGCGAACTGATCTGACACAGGAACTAGAGTGTTGGTGTTCTAATCGGGATTTTCCCTGTTCGAAAGCTTTCTATAGGTTTAAAAACTTATGAGTGCGATTTCGTTGAATTTCAGCAGCAAGGCTATATCATGAACGGGTCCCAAGACTTACGTCTGACAATTTTACGTGCTGCCACATACAGACATTTTTTAAGGAGCGCAGTGGTCTAGTGCTTGCTTTAAGTGGCAAGGCGATTTAGTGCCGCTGCATTTATAAGTCGAAGGTTCTAATCCCACAAAGTGCAATATTTGTTCGGCCCTTTTCATTAAAAGCCCACCTCTCCACTGTGGAAAAAATACCTAAAAAAATTCCAGATCTACACATACAGACAGCACGGAGTTACCACCAGGATTCCAGACCTGTCTCAAACGTGAAGACTTGACGATCTACCGCTTGAGCCATCTGACGCCCCGCAATAGTGGCAGAACAAGATCTGAACCGCAATAGTGACACAACAAGATTTAAAGATTTACCGACTGAACAATCCAAGACTTCACAAAAGTGATAGTACAAGAAACCGTAATACTAACAGTAATGGAACAAGAATTGAACCTCAATAGTGACACAACAAGATTTAAAGATTTACCGACTGAGCTATCCAATACTCCACAATATTGACAATACAAGAAATTGTAATACTAATAGTAATTTAACAAGAACTGAACCGCAATAATGACCCAACAAGTTTAAAGATTTACCGACAGAGCTATTCAACACTACACTATATTGACATACAGGAAAACCGTAATACTAATAGTAATGGAACAAGAATTGAACCTCAATAGTGACCCAACAAGTTTAAAGATTTACCGACTGAACCATCACAAAAGTGACAATACAAGAAAACCGTAATACTCACAGTAATGGAACAAGAATTGAACCACAAAAGTGGCACAACAAGTGTAAAGATTTACCGACTGAACCATCACAATAGAGACAATACAATAAAACGTATTACTAATAAAGATGGAACAAGAACTGAAGATCTTCTGTCAAACATCCCTTAAGCTGCATGATAAAGCTTGGTACATGTCCAATTTAGATAAGATAGAAGATGTCGGTGGAAAAGTTAACAGGGGAGTGGATAGTAGGGATTAGCACTGTAGTGTTAGAGGCTGTCTTTTTAACTTTGTCTCTATTCGTATGGTTTATTTCCTTATCTCTAACACCAACTCTTCCTTTCACTTTTCCATTCTTTCTTTTTCTTCTTCTTTCTCTTTCCCTCTCTTTTTCTTTCTTATTTTTCTACCCCCATCCCCGCTCTTCCTTCCTTCTCTCTGCTACCCCTCATATCCCGTGCTCTTCTTCTTTATTTTCTCGTATCCTCTCTCTGCCTATCTCTTAACCTCTCTTTTTCTGTCTTTCTATTTCCCCATCTCACTCTCCCTTTTCGTCTCCCACTTTCTCTCTAACCACCCACTCTCTCTCTCTCTCTCTCTTTCTCTCTCTCTCTCTCTCTCACTCTTTCTTTTCCGTTCCTCTCCACTCCCCATGCCTCTCTGTCTGTCTCTCTATCTCCTTATGTCTTTCCCTCCTTTCCCCCCCCCTCTCTATCTCTCTCTCTTTCTCTCTCTCTCTCTCTCTCTCTCTCTCTCTCTCTCTCTCTTTTTCTTCTTTTCTCTACGCCCACTTTTTTCATACCAAATAAATGATATCTCGATGGTCCACCGGAGTATAGGCTATTCTGCGATATGCACAATAAAATAACATTTCTCACGTTTTGAAGGTGTAAAAAAGTTCCAGAGAAAATGACCCCCTGTCCAAATTTGAGTGATAGTTAATAGTTTCTTAGTGTCCCAGATTCAATGTAAAGTTCAGTTGCACTTACAGATTAGCACAAATTTCTCAGTGATTTGTTAGTTTTGTTCGGATATAGATCTAGTTAATTCTATTATATGGATCACTCTATAAACGTTTTTTTATTCTTTCAAAAAAAGGCCAGACAAGACCATGAAGTAAGTCTTTACATATGTCACGGCTTGGAGTCGTGAGGTGTAGCATCTAGATCTAGATTAAATCCTGTAGCATCTCATTAATCTCTCGGCATTGCAAGGTCGCTATCTGTCTAAGCTAGGGTAAAAAATGGTAAGTTGTTGTTTTTTCATTTACCATTTCAGACTCTAAGGAAAGACAAATATTTGCGTGCTTGGGGGACTTTCAATAAGGTCATCATAATTATGCTTAAATCAGCGACACTTACACACGATCAAACCAAGACGACACAAACACACAAACGAATGGACCTACACCTAGACACACACAATTGAAAGCAACACCCACACACGAACAATTTTCGAGAAATAGATAGAAAGAGGGAGGGAGAGAGAGAGATAGATAGATAGATAGATAGAGAGAGAGGGGGAGAGAGAGAGGCAGACAGACCAACATACAGACAGAGACAAAGACATTCAGACAGATAAGAGAAAGACAGACAGACAGACAGACAGAGATAAAGAGAGAGAGAGAGAGAGAGAGAGAGAGAGAGAGAAGGAGGGGGGGAGGGGGAAGATGCCAGATTTGTTGACCCGGATGTGATCTTAATTGCTTCCAATCGCCGTCGAGCTTTCCTTCATCCGCAGACAATTTCGGGTAGGGAATTATGGGATTTAGTCTTGAAGTGGAGGATGGTTTAAAGAAAAACACAACACTACCCTGGTAGTTCAGTTGTTTGTTTAACATCGATCGTCAGTACTATGATTACAGGCTATGTTAGTGTTTTTTGGGTATGTCATTGGTCTCCCAATCGGAAGGTTTTTGGTTCAAAACCCAGGATAAAGAAAAAAAATAGGTCGGTGTCAGTATTATGAGGATTTCCCGCACTGTATCTGTGTGTTAGACGTTAGTCTTGGGACTTTTACACAATATAGTCTTGCTGCTGTAGTTGGAAGTTAAAAAACCAACTCACTAATTGTGTTAGATAATTGCATTTTTGATTTTTTAAAGCGTTTAAATAGCTTTACTTACAATGAACCACTATACTAAAATAATCAGATATTTATTTGAAAACAATGAAAACTTGAAGTGGTTGTAAACAATCGAATCTAAAAAAAAATAGCGAACCATTTGTTGCAATATACAAACATCTACCCTAAGAGTCAAATTGGGCTATAATACTATAGGTAATTTATGAGGCAACGTTAGGCATGATCCAAAGTCCAATCTACATTTATGTAGATCCTCAATCAAATTGTTTAAATTCATCACGAAACAAACAAACAAACAAACAAACAAACAAACAAACAAACAAACAAAGCCAATCCTCTGTCAAAGACTGAGTGCTAATGCTATATTTTTCTTTAATTTGTTAAAACCATTATTTCTTTTATCACCTAAGTAAATATTTTTGGTGAAGTGATCGTTTAACTTGTTGTTCACTTTCACCTTTAAAACAAAAATGTATTCTTGTTACCAGTAGCTGTACAAAAGATAACTCTTTTAATCTGTTTATTTCTAGTTTCAATTTTCTAAGACATACGTTATTGTTGTTGTTGTTGTTGTTATTATTATTATTATTATTATTATTATTATTATTATTATTATTATTATTATTATTATTTCAATGGTTTGTTTTAAGGCACATCAGCACAGTAAAGGCTGTATTGTTTTTTTATTACTACTAACATTATTATTTTTTCCTTTCTCTTTGTGTTGCCCAATATGTTACGATTAATTTTGATTAAATTGACTCAATTGAAAAGATAAGCGTCTAGAGAAATACAATGAATCTCAGACCATGAAAAAGATAGACAATCAATCTCCTAAATGGTCTTTATTATACACATTCAGAACCGGTTGCTCTTTGTCTTCATAGCCCGATTTCTTTCTCTCTCTCTCTCTCTCTCTCTCTCTCTCTCTCTCTCTCTCTCTCTTTCTCTCTCTCTATCTCCTAAATGGTCTTTATTATACACATTCAGAACCGGTTGCTCTTTGTCTTCATAGCCCGATCTCTCTCTCTCTCTCTCTCTCTCTCTCTCTTCCCCTCCCTCTTTTTCACTCTAGCTCTATTTTCCTATTTATTTAATACTTTGTCACGAAAAAGCAAAAAAATAAATAAATGAAGAGTCAATATTTTCCCCGTTTGAAGATAAAATACTCGCTGTATTATATTACATCCGTCGTTTCGCAAATAAAAAACAACAAAAAACTAAAAAAGTTCCATATCATCACATTCGAAATGTATCTACAATAAAACATCTAGTTACTGTGTTAAAACATAACAAATCAAAACAAAACAAATCTAAAGTAAGCTAAAGCAAACAAAACGAAAACAAGAAAGTACTCAAAACAAACATTGTTGTGACGGTACGGAGGGTTGGTATTTTTTGTTTGTATTTCTTCTTAATATTTCGTTACTTCCTAGTGCTAGATCTAACCTTGAATCTCGGCGCCAGACTTCGATTCAGTGCCTGTTTATCTTGTGATTACTCAGGAAACTACGTCGCCAGAAGGAAAGTCCCTCTAAGAACAAGATTAGCCGGTCTGTGTGCTTAAATTAATGAAAAATTCGGAATAAATACACCCACTTAAATCGGGAATGTTTTTTGTCTCGTGACAGAGCATAGGGTATTTTCTTGGTGAGGCTGTCGAATAATAACATTATGGATTTCTCCGGAATAGAGTTGAGTTGGGTTGGTTTAACACATAGACATATAACTGGTAGTTATATAAATCTATGGTTTAACGTCAAAAGTTAGCACTATATAGTATATATTGTGGACAGCCAAGGATAAGAAAGAGTGGGGATACCATGACTCCTGTCTCATATGGTCACATTAATCTGACACCGACCCAACCAGTAGGGAGCGAAATCACCAGGGCTCGAACCACGGACCTCCTGCGTCGGAAGCCGATGTTCTTCCTTAGGACTACCGCGACCCCTCTCTCCGGAATGAAATGGCGTAAGAGGTAGAGAATTCAGCTCTCAGTTAGTTAGGAGGTACTGGGTTTGAACACAAAACCAGACTGGTATATTAATTTCTTTGTTTGATTTAGTACCCTACTTGTTAGATAGGTGTCAGCAAAATGTGATCAGCTGAGACAGGTCCGTGGTATCCCTTGCACTTTACATGACTGGAATCTCAGCACGTGAAATTGTAAGACAGAAGGCTTAGGACCCGTACACCATATTGCCTAGCAAGCAACCATAACGTTGCTAAAACTATCAAACATTCTTTAAAACGATTTGCGTCGGTTAATTTAATGTGATTGGTCGGTTAAGACTGAAGGCTTGTCCCATGTGTGCCAGCAAAAAGCAAAAAAAACAAACAAACAAACAAACAGAAAACAAAAAAAAGAAAAGAAAAGAAGAAGCTTTGGGCCCATAACGTATAGCTTCTATTTTAACAAGGCAAGTTTTACGGCTTACCGAATGCTAAAAAACGCATTAATTGAATTAAATTAAACATTCGTGTCTAGCATTATTTTGTAATTTGTCGAGCTTTGTACTTTAGGCTACCGACATAAATAATGTATATTTATGTACCTAACTACGGGGTTTTCTATTAGATTAACGTGGAAAGTGTAGAGAGTTGTAAATAAGTCTAGACGTCGATGCAAATTAATGAGATAATTTAATCTCTTTCGTGGCGCCATTCGTATTAACCTACATAAAGTGCGATTTGTCTCGCTGGGGTTAGGGGGGAAAGGAGAGCGACAGAGAGGGAGAGGGGGAGAGTGGAGGAGAAGAAGAGAGAGATATATGGAGAAAGAGAGAGAGAGAGAGAGAGAGAGAGAGAGAGAGGGGGGGAGATGAAGAAGGAAAGAGAGGGAATACAGATAGACGGACAGGGGCAAAGACATAATTATACAGAGTAAGACGGAGAGAAAGAGAGAGAGAGAGAGAGAGAGAGAGAGAGAGAGAGAGACAGAGAGAGAGAGAGAGAGAGAGAGAGAGAGAGAGAGAGAGAAGACAAAGAAGACAGAGAGACAGATAGAGAGAAAGAGAAAGATGAAGATAAAGAGAAAGAGAGATGACGGAAAAAAACACTAGGTAAAGCGTACATACAAATCAATCTAGAGAAATAGATCTAGCTCTAAGCGTCTATCTGTTATTATCATGACTGTATAATGTCACAATAAAGCATCAAAACAGAAGGCGCAATAGCTCTGTGGTAAAACATTAGCCTCCAACGCAGGAGATTCGTGGTTTCAGCACTGCCCTGGCGGCCGCATAATATAACCCTCCAATTTGATAGTGTCTGTGTAATGTGACTGACCAGTTCAGTTGTTCAGTTGAGTTGGTTTAACGTCCAACATCAGCACTGCAGAGGCAATATTGTGGACGGGCCCCAAGACTGACGTCTTACAGTTTTATGGTGCTGCCACACACAAGACAGAGCGGGGATACCATAACTACTGTCTCAGAAAATAACATTAAACTAACACCGACCCAATCAGTAGGGAGCAAAATCGGCAGGGCTCGAACTTGGACCTTTTGCGTCGGAAGCCGATGTTCTACACCGCACCCCCCTATGACTGACCAAGTCCCAGTGACCTCCATATGGCATGCCAGAACCTTCCTGACTTTGCTTAAGACCCTGGAAACTTTAAACCATCTTATTCAACTCAACTCTGTTGCGGTAGCCCTGGCTTACGATTTCGCTCCCTACTCGTTGGGTCGGTGTTAGGTTGAGACAGAAATCATGAAATCATGGTATCCCCGCCCTCTCTCGTGCGTGGCAGCATATAAAATTGACAAACGTCAGTCTTCGGGCACGTCGACAATATAATATAGTGCTGATGCTGGACGTTAAACCAACTCAAAAACAACAACAACAACAACAACAAAAAGAAAAAACAACTAGACGAGCCCCATATCAAGGGACTTACTTGAACTCATGAGCCTGGAATCGGTTTTATCCATCGGGTGAGTATTTGTCAGTCGACATCACTAGGACGGGAGATAACTCTGATTAGAGCGAGTCAATTAGACGAGGGGAGATAAGCCCGACCACTAGCCCTGGTTCGGTTTCCGGCTCGCCCCGTGCGCAGATTTCCACGAAAAAGATCAGCCATACATGTATTTCAATAATAGTACGGTACATCTTTTGGACTGGAATCAGCTATACATAATACAACCACGGAATAAACGAGCGCAGAACAATAGCTCCACAGTCATAACTTATCTCTATAGTAGTTGTAGATTTTTTAAGCTGTTTTCTTCTTGTCGAACGTCGGCAAGAATGCTATATTTTGGACAGGTCCCAACACTAAGGTCTGATATGATTCTGAATTAGCCGGTCACTCCCACAATAACATCGCCCAGTAACAGTCGCCCCCACACAGGTCAAGAGGCCAGGAGATCAAGGAGATAGGCGTGTCATAACAAAGTCTAAAAATTCTCAATTTTAATTTTACATGCACGAGTATTCAGTTTTACCTTTTCACTACTTCATAGACAATCATAGAATCTATCGTATACTGGTCCCAAGTCTCCACAATTTTACAATGATAATTGTACGTGCTGACATACGCCCTGGTTAGGATGCTAATGCCCTACCGCCTGTGCCAATGCACTTTGTCATTGTGTGTGATAATTATGTATGCTATGCATGCAAAACTATGCGTGATTAACAAAAACAGTAATGTCTTCAGCAAATTCTGTACGATTAGTGAGCTCTGAGCTATAAAGGCAAGCAATCTATGAGCAATATGTGTTTAAATAGGCAAGCTGATAGATACATAAACAGATGTAAAACCATCTGTATTTTGGTAAAGTTTTATTCTGCAGCGTGCAATCATTTTCTTCGTTTATCGTGGATAGACCAAAAGTGTCAAGACGAGAATAAGAAAATTAAAAAAAAAATGACCGATTTTCCCTACTGTTCTACCAATTCTGTTTTCGGCAACATCTTGACGCCCAAATTCTTTACAATACAAAACAGAACGTTTCAGAAAATCGTTATTGGGTAATTCTGTAGAATTGTGGTAACATCATTCTTGAAGCCAATGTTATTAGTCAAGGAAATAATATAACTGTGTATAGTTGTGTGTTATGGGTTTTGCGCAAGGTTATTGGGAGAGAGAGAGAGAGAGAGAGAGAGAGAGAGAGAGAGAGAGAGAGAGAGAGAGAGAGAGAGAGAGAGAGAGAGAGAGAGGAGAGAGAGAGAGAGAGAGAGAGAGAGAGAGAGAGAAAGAGAGATAGAGAAAGAGAGAGAGGAGAAAGAGATAAATAAATTGTTTTTAAAGGATAAATTTCAGTGTCAAAGTTTATCGTTTGGTCACATGATTGTGTCAGATAGTTTTATGGCATCGGTTGTAAATGCTGCTGCATTAATCAAAATAAAGTGCCTGTTGAAGAACAATAAAGGAATTTCAAATCTTGAATCTTAATACACGAATCAAAATGTCGCTTTAAAGGTTAATGGTAGCAACACAAAACCCTCTTGGGTGAAAACCAACGCTTTAGGGTGTGCTTAAATATTACTTACTCAGATCTTAAGAAGAAATAAAATGAAATTAAAAGAAATACTCTAAAATGCGGACTTAGACTGTGAGCAAAAACAAAACAAACACACAAAACAAAACAAAAAACCCACGAACTAAATAATGACCGAATCGACTGATGCAAATAAGGAAAAGATTCGTGACGATTCGCAGTCATAGGATATTTAGAGCCTTACATTTTTATATGCCATATCACGCTTAGGGCCGCTCTGCTGTCATTTATTTATTTATTTTTTTTATTTACGACAGATAGCTGCATCTAATTCCTCCAGTGTATTTTACGAGATTTTTTTCTAACCCGCTGTATATTAACTAAAACCAACCCGTCGTCCGGTTAGACAATTTGCAAATGGTTCCAAAGTTCCAAAGTTCGCAGTATTTTGTTGATAAGCTTGACAGATCGAGTGACACGAATGTAAAGATGGTAAACAGGAAAAAATGAGAAAAAAGAAAGTAGAAAGAAATACACATAACAAAACAAAATAAAAACTCGCGGTACAAAGGATAGCATAATGATTACTAATTGAGAAACGCGCAAACAGAACAAAACAAATATGCGGCAGAAAAAAATAGCGTATGATTACTAATTAAGCATATATCGTATGATCAACGTCTTGGTACTCGTGGTAAAAATTAGGATATTATGATTACACACGTCAGAAGAAGAACGTCACTGAAGATTATTTTTTCCTTTGAATGAGTTTATTATTGTAAAAGTTTTCATTAATTGTTGTGAAAGAAAAAGAACTTCGTTGAAGACAGAACTTCGTTGAAGACAGTTATTACCTTTGAATAAGTTCACCATTGTAAATGTTTTCACTGTATTTACACATTGCTATTACTTTTGTTGTTGAAGAAAAAGAACATCAATGAAGATAATAAGTATTATTTTCTTTAAATAAGTTCATAATTGTGAAAGTTTTCGCTGTATTTGCATTTCACCATTACCTTTATTGTTGAAGAAAAAGGACGTCGCTGAAGATAATTATTAATTTTCATTTAAAGAATTCCATCATTGTAAAAGTTTTCTCTGTATTTGCACATTGCTATTACCTTTGTTGTGGAAGAAAAAGAACATAATAATTATTATTACCTTTGAATAAGTTCGCCATTGTAAAAGTGTTCACTGCATTTGTAAATTACAATTACCTTTGTTGCTGACGTCACTGAAGATAATTAATTACCTTTGAATACGTTCACCATTGTAAAAGTTTTCACTGTATTTGCACATTACCATTAACTTTGTTGTTGAACCATAGCGTTACTGAAGAGGATTTTTTTTCCGTTGTAAAAGTTTTCACTGTATTTGCACATTACCATTAACTTTGTTGTTGAACCATAGCGTTACTGAAGAGGATTTTTTTTTTATTAGAGAATTATAAGTAAGTATGGGAAGAGGTTTTACTTAGTACAGTATCATGTAGATAGTTAGAAAACGCACTCAAATTCTGGTCGAGGCTAGTCTGTTGCATATTTAACATTCATCTTTACCAACTATAACAACTAGACGACGGGTCCCAAAATTAATGTCTGATAATTTTAGCTGATGCCACACAGAGACAAAACAGGGATACCAAGGCTTATGCCGAGCCATACGAATAAAATTTGGTCCAGGAGTGTTTGTTGTATTCTTTAGGCTAATTTATAAAATATATACTAGCTTTCAGTATGGCCCAAATTAATGCCTGTCGATTTTTCGTAAAACGTATAGTCAGCAATAGTCAGGGCGGGGATACATGGACTTTTGCCTCAAGTGTTCACATCATACTGACACTGATCCAACCAGCAGCGAGTGGGCAATAATGCTAGCTGATAGGAGTTTGAACCCGAGTTTTGCAAGAAATCCCGCGCTCTACTGACTGAGCTGCTAACCGCCTCCTTCTTGCAAGTGGTAGAGCGTTGATCTCTCAATCGGGAGGTCCCTGGTTCAGAACCCACGATCGGAAAAAAATATTTTGTCCAATTACGCCCCATACTGGTGGGTGGTGTCAGTAAAAATGGACAATCGTCATGCTAATACATGCGTACTGGTATCCTCGCCCTGTCTCTGTATGTATCAGCACGTAAAATTGCCAGACATAACTTGGGATCTCGATAATAATATATATAGCCTTTTGACTACCGTTGAACGCTCAGGAACAAAGGGAACCGACCCTTCCTTGGGTGGGTTTAGCGCCGGTATCTTCGGAGCAAGGCCAAAGCCTTAACATATCTAATTCATGAACACACTTTTACCCGCAAGACAGAAACATTCCGAGCTGGGAGTGTCAGCATCTCCAGTTCTAATCTTGGTGATAGAACATCAGATAGAAATAAAGAGCAACAAACTGCTGAACCAGAATCGGACATCGAATTACCTGCCACACACTGTGCGTCCACATCCCATCTAAAATTTTCTCGCTTCACATGGCAGTGGAATCGAAAAATCAGAGTTTTGTTAGAATAAATTGGAGAACAATCTCTCTCAATTTTAACTTCACATGACAGGCGGCAGAAAATGATGATTTTTATGATTATATCTTGACTAGAATTCCCATAGGTCTCTCTCTCTCTCTCTCTCTCTCTCTCTCTCTCTCTCTCTCTCTCTCTCTCTCTCTCTCTCTCTCTCTCTCTCTTCTCTCTCTCTCTCTCTCTCTCTCTCTCTCTCTCTCTCTCTCTCTCTCTCTCTCTCTCTCTTTCTCTGACAATATACTTGTATCCTTATCTTTATATCTTTATATCTATGACTTACGTACCCTTGGTTCCCCGCAATCGCCCTTCACGGCAAATGGACAGAGTCTAGAGAAGATGGACATTGGTTTCAGGTATAGAGTGTGTTGGTGTATCACATAGACCGACAAAAAGACAAGTAGACAGACAGACAAACAGACACAGACAGACAGACACACAGGCAGAAAGCCACATGAATAGACCAATAAATAGATAAGCTGACTGAAAGCTAGATAGCTAGACTGATAGACAGACAGACAGACAGGCAGGCAGACAAATGAATAGACAGACCGACAATAAGTCAGCAGGACAGACAGAAAAAATAGACAATGACACAGAGCGAGGAAAGAGGAGAAGGGAGGAAGACATTAGACAGTAAAATAAAAATTATGAATATCACCTAAACAGATAGACAGATACAAAGCCACATGAGTAGATCGATCGACAGACAGACGTGCAGGCAGACAATAGACAAACAGACAGACAAAAAGAGACGGGGATATACAGATAGACAGGCAGATAGACAGGTAGATAGGCAAATAGACAGACAGATAGACAAACAGATAGACAGACATATAGACAAACAGATAGACAGACATATAGACAGATCGATAGACAGATAGACAGATAGATAGATAAACAAACAGACAAACTCACTGACTGACTCACTAACAGTAAGAAACAAGAAAGATAGAGAGAAAGAGCGTGGGGATTTTCTGTTTTAATCCCAGAAAGTGCAGTACCCAATCTTACCCACAACTACTGACTACAAGAGTACAACGCACTTATCTTAATACTTCATGTATCGTGATGAGCAAATCTCTATCACTCATGTCACTTTCTCCATTGATTTAACTACTGTGGACATCTAACAACACATCCCTAATCTGCCTGATTGTAATGTATTATAGGGGAAGACATTTCCCCTTACTCCTTCAGTTATTAGCATCATTATTTGGTTCGTATGTCTAGCTCCGTCTGTTAAAGCCTCTATAGTTATTGAGATGTTTTTCTTTTTTATGATTGTAATGTAGGCATAGACGACTCTGCTTTTTTGTTCCAGAGCTAGAGATGCTCCACAGACATCAATCTACATGTACTTGTGGGGGCGAACTAGCACACAAGGTAGATCGTTGGTCTTCCATCCGGGAAGGCCCTTGGTTCAAAACTCGCGATTGGTTAAAACGTATTTGTCCGATTTAGTTCCCTACTGGTTTTGTCGTTGACTGTATAAAGTGGCCTGCCAAGACAGGAGTCCATGGTCTCCCGACTTTGTCTATGTGTGGCAACGTATGGTATAATTGTCAGACATTACTATTGAGACCCATCCGTCCATATTATAGCATTGCTGATGTTGTTAGGTGTTTAGAAACCAACTCACTCACGGATTATCAGAGATAAAAAGAAATAGAACATATACTGGATGTTGCCTGTCGATAAAGCTGTAAGGCTGAAATCTGTTGTTTTTGTTGTTGAGTTCGTTTAAAGTCTAACACCAGCACCATATAGGCTATATTGTGGACGGGCCCCAAGACTTGCGTCTGACAATTTTATGTGCTGCTACACATGAGACAGGGCAGGGATACCATGATGACTTTCTGCGTGAGTAGATATATTAAAGACCTTGTGATGAACGGGTCTTTCAGTGAAAACGGGGACGTTAAAAATGTAATGATATCAAAACCGGAACCTGCGTCCAACTATAGACTTTTTCTAACTTTTCTAGACTTCCGGAGCCAATGAAAAGTTCGAAAATCTCATGCCACAATCATGTCTCAGGGTCATGTTTATGCCATCTGTTTTCGATGTTTAGGTCGCAAAACCTGTGTTGACTGGACCCCCTTCAGGCTACCTGGAATTTCAAAGCTGGATGATTGGACGAGTACATAGTGTACTCGACTAGAAATTGCTAGGTATGTAGCTCTTCGCTCACAGCATACTCTGCGCACACTATGGTTAGTCTGTGGGTCTCATGAACTGGAATAAGCATAGTAATGACCATTATTCAGCTGCTGCTTCCAAATACCCGCTTTCTACGTGTAAACAGGTTTGTGTGTGTGTGTATGTCTCTCTTATTTTATCCCCCTCTCTCACTCCAACTCTCTCTCTCTCTATCTATCTATCTCTCTTTCGCCTTCTCTCTCAATCTTCATTTCTACCTATCGCTCTTCCTCTGTGCATCTCTAACTCGATCTCTCTTCACTTAGTGTCTGTCTCTCTCCTCTCATTGTTAATCTCTCTCTTTCTATCTCTCTCGCTATCTATCTCTCTATATCTCTTTCTTTCTCATCGGAAGAACAAGGACATAATTATCTTAGACCTGAGATTTTACCACCCACAGAGAAAGTCAGAGAGACAAACCCACTGTACCCTGTGCTCAGTAATCATCGTCTCATTATAACACTTTGCCTCTTCAACTTTATCTTAAATTCGAAAGATTTTGAGTGTTTTAGAAATGAGTGAGGGCATTGTACAGCGGGCGGGACGACTTGTGGCTTTATCATAGAGATTGAATCTAAAGCTGCATTATACCGAAGGCTCCATAACAATATCTGTGTTTTTGCCTAATTTCAGAGTTGCGTTGAGTTAGCTTAATATTTAAAGTCAGCAATGTATAGGCTATATTGTGGACGGGCTCCAAGACTGACGTCTGACATTTCTATGTGCTGCCACGCACGAGACAAGGCGGTGATATGACGTCTCCTGTTTCAGTCGGTCATATTATATTGACATCGACTCAACCAGTCACAGGGAATGAAATCGGACAAATGAGTCTGTCAATCGTGAGATTCGATCCGCGGACCTTCCGATGACCAATCACCAAGGTCTCTGTAAAAAACAGGCCAAGCCCCCTTATGGTCGGAGTGAACACATTTTAACATAATAAGGGTAAAAGTGATCGATCTCTGGTAAATGATTGCCATAGTTAGACTTAGTTCAGAGCCATACGAGGAGTTCAGCCTACTCAGCATACACTGTAACAATGAGAAAATATTGATATAACCGTTTCTACTATTTGTATGACATGGTTCACTTGAAGTCTAATTGCAATTTATTGTCTACTTCACTGACTTTGCCTGTTAATCTTGGAAGCCTCGCCCAAATCCTATGCCCCTGCCATTGAAGGCCTTGTGGTACAGGCTCCACAGCGAAAATGAAGGCGATAACAAGGGAATCTTTGCCGGTGCCCAATCATAGCTCTGATCCAGACTTTCGGGGCGAATCAGCGATGGAAAAATATCATCTCGGAGGGATGCGGTTACGTCATCAGTTTTTATTGTGTAGATCGCAAAGCTGGTATTGGTGTATGACTCAGTTGCCTCGTGAACTGTTCAGGTCAGTTGAGTTGAGTTGGTTTAACGTCCAACATAAGTACTATATTGGTTTATGTGCTGCTACACACGAGACAGGGCGGGGATACCATGACTCCTGTCATAGCCTGTCGCATTAAACTTACACCGATCCAACCAGTAGGGAGCGCAATCGCCAGGGCTCCAACCCTGACCTTTTGAGTCGGAAGCCGATGTTCTACCACGGAGGAAAGGTTGTACATTCTCACACAGAAAACACCTGATCCCTTCACCGGACGGGAGGTAGACTGGCGGTGTAAGAATAAACTCACCCCTTGCTTAATTGCTCCAAACCCAAGGCTTCCAAAATTAGCAAGCAAAGTCACCGAAGTAGACAACAAATTGCATTTAGAGTCCGAGTGAATTATACCATTAAAATAATAGGAACAGTTTTTCGTTGTAGCAGTGTAGGCGGAGTAAGCTGAACAAAAAAAAACATTCTGACTATCAATCTAAACTAACTTTGACAACGTTGGCACTACATTATGGACGGACCCCAAAACTGCCGTCTGACAATTGTATGTGCTGCTACACACGAGACAGGGCGGGGATTATGATTTCTGTCTATGCCGATCAGATAATACTGACACCTACCCAAATAGTTACAGGTGAAGAAATAGGACAAATACATCAGCCGATTGTGTGATTTGAAGCGCGGACCTCCCGATCTGGAGACCAACGCTCTATCACTTGAGCCAGTTATCCCCCGCCCCCAATTTAGACGAAGGGAAGGGGAGTAGTCCAGTGTGGATATCGTAATTTTAATAGGTCTATGAAAAGTGACTGAAAAGTGACTGTGAAAAGTCTGTCCTCATTACTAATTTTCTTCTCTTATGTTTGAGGAAAACGTGTGATCTTTCTAGGAGTAATTATTATTAAAGATTAGTGAGCAAGGCTTGTTTAAACTTGAAGAAAAAAAAAATCAATTAGTCTTTAATCACTTGAGCGCTCAGGAATATTTTTAGAAATGATGTACCCATAGAGCATAACTGTCGATGAACTTGACAAATCTATATGAAACCCCAATGAATATTATTATGATCTAAAAGTGACAGAGTCTACGATGATTTGAACCAGTGAATGAAAATAGACAGCAATTCAGTATTAACGGTAATGGACATATTTATTTGAATTATTGCCTCCAAAAAAGGCATAGAATTCGACCCCCTACGAATTCAAGTGGTTAATGATATATGTGACAAGAAAATAAGCGACCTGTTTTAATATAACTGGCACACTATTATTTTGAGATTTCAAATTATCTAAAGTGAATCGGCTTGTTTGTTTCGCTTTCCCTGTGCCTCCATGAAATCATCAACAAGCAAATTGGTTCTGCCGATTCCTGTGTTTATGATTTTTGTTACGTTTGTATTGGTGGGGTTTTGTTTTCCTCGTTAGTGTTTTGCCAAGACCAACGCAATTTTCTATTTAAACCTTCGTGTTACATGAGCCTCAAGGGGAGTAATTCTCGTCTCCCGGGTCGACAGGAAGTTTGTAATCTTAGAGGGAGCGACGCGCCCCATTAACATGCAGACATTATTCCTGTGTTACTGTTGCTTGTCTCTCACGCACGCTCTGTCTATCTCTGTCTCTCTCTCTCTCGCTCTGTCTCTCTCTCTTTTCTTCTCTTTTTTCTCTCCTTCTCTTCCTCTCTCTATTTATCTCTCTGTTTCTTTTTTTTTCCTCGTTCCATTTCTCTCTTCTCTCTCTCAGTTTTTTTTCTTCTTTCTTCTCATTCCTTGCCTCTTTATTCCATCTGCTCCTCTGCGACCATCCCAACCCCCCAAGAGTCTGCTTCTCATCCTTCCATCCCCTCAGTCCGTAATTCTCTCTCTCTCTCTCAATCTCTCTCTTCTTCTTGTTCTTCTTCTTCTTCTTCTTCTTAAGAAGAAGAAGAAGAAGAAGAAAGAAGAAGAAGAAGAAGAAGAAGAAGAAGAAGAAGAAGAAGAAGAAGAAGAAGAAGACTTCTTCTTCTTCTTCTTCTTCTTCTTCTTCTTCTTCTTCTTCTTCTTCTTCTTCTTCTTCTTCTTCTTCTTTTCCTTACTCACCCTCCCCCCATGCCTTGTCTCCCAAGAGGATGCTTCGACAAAGCGTCAGACTCTGCAAATTGATGCTAAGTATCCCATTCCCTCAGCATGTATAAGCCTGAATCCTCAAGAACCTTGTCTCTCTGTGTCTAAGGTCCACTACAACCATCTGTAGAACTGGAGTCATAATATCCCCGCCCTGTGTCGTATGTGGCAGCATATTAAATTGTCAGACGCCAGTCTTGGGGCCCCTTCATAGCCTATAGCCCGTCATAGC
>RQTK01001322.1:77885-79449 GCA_003991915.1 Elysia chlorotica
TAGAACATCGGCATCCGACGCAAAAGGTCCCGAGTTCGAATCCTGGCTGTTGCGTTCCCTACTGGTTGGGTCGGTGTAAACATAACATAATATTAATAAAAGGATGTGTTCGCTTCAGATTGGATGGGTGTCTGTGTGTTGTGACACGATGAGACATACCTGCTTTGTCTCTGTGTGGTACTCAGTACAATTTCAAGTTTTAGTTTAAACCAGTCCGCTAGAAAATCAACCAACACAGTCTGAGTATAAAACACGCAAAATTACTCAGGGGAGATAAATAAATAAAAAGTTAAAACTTAAAAAAGGGGCACACATCTTTTTTACTTCCCCTCACCATTAAAACACTTTACATTGTTGATATGTTTGAGTATGAGTATGTTGCTTAACGTGCAACGCCAGCACTATAATTATAGGCTATATTGTGGAGTGGCCTCAAGACTGACGTCTGACAACTTTGTATGCTGTCCCTCGGGAGAAAGAGCAAGGAGACGTGGACTAAGCTGGTCACATTATGCTGAGACCAACCCTAACAGCAGGGGGACGAAATAATTTTTTTACTGATCATGGGATTAAAACCGTGGACCTCTCGATCAAGAGACCAACGCTCTACCATTCAACCCCCTGCCCCCCACCTCACACACACACACACACACACACACACTGTTGATGTGTAAGCGGGGTAGCCTGAACAAAGTATATTTTCTGAGTATTATTCAGGCTAGAAAAATTAATCATCAATATAAATGAATAAATATTATTATGCAAGTATTTATTCACATCGATGACTAGACCCACAGACAGAGACCTTTCGTTAGCCTCCGTTCATAGAGGCGACAGATTTATGGCTTTTTATGTCAACGAAATTTAGGCACCGCTATTTATAGGACTCAGTCTATTTTATTTCTCTATGTCACTCTCTCTCTCTCTCTCTCTCTCTCTCTCTCTCTCTCGATCCTTATCTGTTTTCATTTTCTATATATAAATAATTTTCTCTCTACTTCTCCGCCCTCTCTCTCTCTCTCTCTCTCTCTCTCTCTCTCTCTCTCTTTTCGTCTTACAGGCCTTCTTCCTTCCCTCTGCCTGTCTCTCCTTATCCTCCGCCTATCTAAATCTCCATCCGATAAACAGACAGATACCCTTGCCCTTTTATTCGCTGCAGAACCAACTGATAGTTTATGCATGCATGTCTTGGATCCCAGCTTTATCTCGCGCTATTCTGTTGGGGTTTTGTTTGTTTGTTGTTGATCTATTATTGTCTTGCGCTATTTGATTTTTGTTCTGTGGCATGTTTACAGAGAATCTTAAGTAATGAATGCTGACGGACAAATTTTTCTCTCTCTCTCTCTCTCTCTCTCTCTCTCTCTCTCTCTCTGTCTCTCTCTGTGTCTCCCTTTCCTGGGCTTGTTTTTATGAGTCTCTATATCTCTCTTTCTCTCGCTCTTTCACTCTATTTCTCTCTCTCTCTCTCTCTCTCTCTCTCTCTCTCTCTCTCTGTCTAAGGAGTCTTTTTTTCTGCAATACACAATACGAATAATTCAACCAGACGCCATTCAAACCACAAGAT
>RQTK01001322.1:82177-110623 GCA_003991915.1 Elysia chlorotica
AGAGAGATGGAGGGTGAGGGGGAAAGAGATGGGGAGAGAGAGAGAGAGAGAGAGAGAGAGAAAGAGAGAGAGAGGGGGGAGAGAGAGGGAGAGAAAGAGAGAGAGAGAGAGAGATAGATAGACAGACAGACAGAGAAGTATGTGTGTGTGTGTGTAGCCCTTTGATTCGTTAGCTTCTCACCTGCCTGGATGCGGCATCGCGACACACACCTGGGGTCACAGAGGGGACATGGTTTGTGTGGAACTGGAAGGGAGATCAAGATAGAAAGGCAGCCTCCCTCTCTTTGACTGTTTGAGAACGAGTGGATGGTTTGGAGTTGAAATTGAAATTCATTATTTGGTGTAACTTTAAAGGCTATTGGTTAATAATTATTACCATGAATTAAAGCGTGTCAGTGCTGTTACATACTTTGCGAGGACTTCCATCATTAGTCATTTCATAAATACAATAAGTATACATTTTCGATGCATACCTTATACATAAAAGGGTTTGAGTGGATGCGTTAGTTGATTATGAAAGTTAAACAATATTAATTTTAAAACAACGACCTTTCTCACACGGAAAAAAAGTAATCACCCAAGATCCCATGTACTTTTTTTTCTATCAGATAACATTTTATTGGACTGTCTGTTACCTACCCAAGGTAAATTGAGGTAAAATAAGACGTTCATGCAGGCTATGGTTGTTTTTGACGTGAAAAGAATGCATGGATTAGTTTCTGGTCCGACACGTTACTGTCTTCTTGTATTTGGCTAGCAACCCGCCTCTTATGATTGAGGAAAAGAGAGTGGAAATGGAACTAGGAGAGGGAAAAGAAGTAGGAAGAAAATAAGAAGAGACAGGAAGAGGGGAAGAAGAAGAAGAAGAAGAAGAAGAAGAAGAAGAAGAAGAAGAAGAAGAAGAAGAAGAAGAAGAAGAAGAAGAAGAAGAAGAAGAAGAAGAAGAAGAAGAGGAAGAAGAAGAAGAAGAAAAAGAAGAAGAAGAAAAGGAAGAAGAAGAAGAAGAAGTCCAACGTCAGCACTATATAGGCTATATTGTAGACGGGCCCCAAGACTAACGTCTGACGTATTTTCATGTGCCACGCAGAGACAGTGCGGGGATACCAAGGCTTTGTCTCAGCTGGTCACATTTAACTGACCAGTCCAAATTTATTTGTCTGACTATATCCCCTGCTGGTTAAGTCGTAAGTATAATGTGACCAACTGAGACAGGAGTTCTAGAATCCCCGAACTGTATCTGAGCGGCTAATCTTAAATTTGTTATACATTAGTTTTGGGATCCGTCCACAATAAAGCCTATATAGTTCTCATGTCGAATGCTGAGCACACTCAAACTTTACCCTTGGCAGTTTTTAGTTTGATTTGTCACATCACAATCACAGACCCAAAGAAACTTTTTTGCAGGACACCACAGTGAAACTTGAAAGGAAACGGAATATTCTGCAGACAACACAAAACTTTTCAAACGTGTTTATTGGGCAGCTTTCTTCAGAAAAACCTAAATAAAGCATTTACCCTATATGTGAAAAGTCTCTCAAGTATCTAGATCCAGTCGATTGGTGATATTGTCAAAAAACAAAACAAAAAAAAAACAACAAAATAAAAACACAAAAAAGGAATAAAAAGTAAAACAACAACAACACATACATGTCTACAAAACATGGCTATTGTCTATAATTGTGTACACACAAACAAATATAGAAAAAATGGCAATGTCTATATTTGTGTTCCTTTTCACTGTTTTGTGTTCCCTCATTCAACAACAAAAGTATAAGAAGGAGATCGAGAGGAAAGCGTCACAAATGGGGGCACATCGATAAACACACTAATCTAAAGAGAAAGATAGAACTACATAAGAAGAAATAAGATACCAAAGGATTAAATTCTTGTCATCTCTTATTAAAAACGCTTCATAGAAACAAAGCAACTGTCTCATAATTTCATAATAATTTAGTGTCATTTTTTTTTACATCCACAAGGAAACAAACAGAAAAAAATCAATAATTCAAAATAAATATGTGATTTACATAAGTATTAAATGATACAGAATTACATACAGTCGTGAAAAATAGTAGTTATTTAATTCAGCGATTAAAAATACATGGCAAATAGACAGTCTTTAGACTTTTGATATCGATGGAAATACATGCACATTTCCACAGGTTAAAAATGATTTATGGAAAAAATTACTAAACAGTACAAGTATTGTTTCATTAAAAACTCTCAGAAATCTCACAAGTTGGTCTTTATTTTATAATTAATATACACTTAATCACTTTCACTACTTTAAGCCCAAATGGCTTGCATGTAATACTAACTAAAACATTTCAACATCTCCACAACCAAATCTTTTATTGTTTATCACAATTCCTACACATTGCAACCTATTTGTTTTGAGTCAAGCAGAGAAACTTCAAAACATGCTGATTAATTATCGTTCTCACTCAAACACTGAATCCCTTCGTAAAGTTGAGGGTTTCTCACGACACAGCCCCCTATAGATCTTTTACATTCATTCAAGTCGATTAGCTAATGCAAAGGAACCCTCCCAGTTCAACGGTGGAATCCGGTTAAGCTAAACCCTGTTTTAGATAAACCATGGATTCACATTAACTGTTTCCGTGGACACCTAATATAGGCTTCTGGTACTGTAGCTTCATATAAAGCCATAGATCATCTCAAACTGGCTTCATCTTAAGCAGATTTCACTGGGCACAAAAATGAAGCATTAAATTACATAACACAATCAAGTCTTTGAAGTCTAACTGTCTGCAAACATCCGCACAATTACACTCGCTTGTCCCACATAAAAAAATAGAAAGAACTTTGGTTTAAAAAAATCCCATACACACAGACAAAATGATCATAAATTCCCCAAACCCTTTCCATGAAACAATATTTAACATCATATTCCTGACATCTGATTGAAGTGAAAAACGAAATAAGATAATAAATATTTAAACAAATATGAAACATTTCTATTATCAATGAGCTAAAAGTGTCACAATTTCACAATTATTAGAGTTGTGCGGTGTCTGTTGTGATGATAACTTTGCATTACCCGTACTTCAAATTGGATGTGATATATGCAGCTTTGAAATAATTATATCTTCTAGTCCTAAGTTGAAATTGATCAGTCAATTCAACCTGGATTTGCAGTGGAATTCTCTTAAGATAAACTTACATGTTTATTTTATTCCAAGTTCACATAAAACAGGAATTGTTAAATTAAAAAAAGGGAATCGGTGCCCCAAAAATAGTTTATTAAATGCCTTAGTTGATCTTAATTAAACACTAAAACAAGATTTATTCTATGCTGATTCCACTGTACAAGGAATGTGCACTGAGACGAACGACAATACATTCACAATCACAAGGCGCAACTTTTCATCTTTGTAATTCTTCTTTCAAATTCAATGTTGACTGTGATGGTCTGTTTGATTGTATTCAGTGGGACCCCCAAAAACAAAGTCAGATAATTTGAATATCTCATAAACCGGGGTTTGTTAGAGAAAAGGTTACTTTTGGTGTCGTTGGCTCTTTTTAACCAGACTTATAATTCTAAGTTTTTCTGGTTTGAATCTTTTAATTTCAAAGCTCACGCCACTAAATTACAAAAGTACAATCTGTCAAGCAAGAAAACAATAGGAAACTATCATCAAAGCATTTTTCATATAAGGTAAGTAACTGTCTACAAATTCTAACACTTCTGTGGTTCAGGTATGTCCCCTTCTGTAATTCGAATCCTCTAAATTCGAGGTCTAGATCAAATCCCCAGCAATTCGAATTATGAGGTTTCCACTGTGTTATGTTAGATAGAATAATTATCTTCACCAGTTCTTCTTTATAACACAAGTAAAAGGACTAGAAAGCTTAATGGGCAAAATTGAACTTTTGGAGAAAAAAATAATACATAAAGGAAAGCGCTACTTTAGATGGTTGTGCACATTGATATACCCTCTTGTGTTAGCACCTCTTCAGAAGTATTAATCTGCACACCTTATATATTAAAATAATAAATAACAAAGGTTTAACTTTTTATAAGTTTTGGAAAATTCCCCAAAACAGTGCACACTCAAGGAATAGGCCTACAATTGTGCAATGTGAAAAGGTTTAATGATACAGTATCTTTCTGCTCAATCTTTTACAGGTGTGAAGAGGTAAGCTTGGATTCAGCGAGAAATCTGTGTAAGAGTACTCTGTTACTTGATGGAATTTTTGAAAATTCCCCAAAACAGTGCACACACAAGGAATAGACCGAAAATCATGCAATGTGAAAAGGTTTAAAGATCCAATATCTTTTTTGCACAATCTTTTACAAGTGTGGAGATGTAAGCTTGGATTCAGAGAATGCTCTGTGTTTGACTTCTCTGTTGCTTGATGGAACACACCATAAAAGTAGATACGTTTAAAAATTTCACTAAAGTCTTGTACAAACTTTTTCACACGGCAAGCTATTTTAATACATTAAAAAAATATCCCACTTATTTACTTTTGGGTATTTCACTATTTCTACTGTATGTGGTCTTTTAATCTAATTCTAGAATTAAAATACTACATTAATTTATTTGCGATAAAAAATTGTCATTATACAAATACATCAAAGCACAATGGAGAAAGCATTTAATCACACAAAAAAATAGACTGCATTATAATTGCATTCTCGTTGGGACAAAAGATGCATGTTTGTGAGCAAGAACAGAAACTTTTCAGTTGGTGTGATCCGGCTTTAGAAGCTTAATCCTTTCCCTGCAATCTTATACGTATATTGGTGATCTTGAGCACTCACATTTAAAGGAGTAAATAAAAAGTTCTATTCATAGGGATGAGGCTTAGTCCAGTCCTTTTGGTGTAACATACCACAAACTTTTCATAGCATTACTTCATTCTCTAAGTACCATATTTAGGGTTTCAACTTAATTTTCATCAAGATCCACTGGACATAAAAAAAAAAACATCATTTCCTACCAATATCAACGTCTATGTTGTCAAATATCAAAGAAATATTCTTTGCCAAATAAATTAACATTCCGTGCAGTTTCTTGGCCTCGTTGAGCAATCCCAAACGCTGCCTAGATTTGCCATCAACATCTTCAAAAGATGAAATGGCAACCCCCTCTCGTTTCATTACACAGCTCAGAAACTTTTAATTACTTCTGGATTACATATTCAAAATACCCAATCTCTTTGGACTGAATCAATGGTAAGTACTCTTGGTCAGTCACAGCAGAATCTAAAAATAGATTTTTTCATTTGCACTTGACCTACTTTCATTGACGTTCCATTCCCAAACTGTGTATATATATGGCAGTAAATAAATAGCATGCAATACAATTGACTGAATAAAAAAAAAATACACACTTAAACTTGAATGTACCAAATTTTATCATCATAAAGTGAAACCTTTTGATTTTGTGTTACCTTTGTGAAACACTTTAAAACTGAAAAAGCAAAGTTTTCCAGTCATAGGCATAATGAGTGAACACTACATGATTGTGGCCATGTTCTTACGAATGAAAGTCTGTACATGGGCTGGAATCAACAATCTGTCAAACAGACTCTGCACGTTTTTGCCAGCACTACAAATCTTTTTTTACGCACATGGAATCAACAATCTGTCAAACAGACTCTGCACATTTTTGCCAGCACTATAGTTCTTTTTTTTAAATTTTAAAGTCAAGTGATAGCTGTATTACATGCACTATAAATGCACTTACAGCTGCTTGCTTTAACCTATCGTCTGTAGCAGGAACTGTGACCCACACATACAGCAGCATATTATCAGGAGAATTTCTCCTGTGGTCGCACGTAGTGCCCTGGTAAACTCGCCGTCTCAAACACTATCACCGGCAGGTCGCCATGGAGACGAGGAAAAGGCAGGTCCACATCACCCTAAACACAAGAAAGAAAAAATAGGGTACAACATTACAAAAAAAATCTGCACACAAAAATATGATGAGAATATTAAGAGGGACAAGAGGAATGTTTTCCCTCAAATAATTAGCAACCACGCTTAAAGGCGTGCTCAGAAGAAAATTGTCAACATAATGTTTCTTGTAAAAATGGGTAAGTTTTAATTTCTTTTGCATTTATACTTGTAAACTCTAAAAATCCTTTAGACTGCTAGAACCTTGAAGAAGTCAAAGTGCTTTTGTGCACTGATTTTTTTAGAAAATATAATTTCGTGACCCGAATTGTAGTTGTAGGTCAATATTATGACATTCAAAGGAGTCACTCAAAAAGCAGGCTTTTTGTTCACCAAAACTAACGTTGCATATTTAATAACACAGTGTAATTAATTTTGGAAAGTATGAGGAATAGCAATTCATACACATCTCTGAAGAAAATGAGAGATGAATATTTGGCAATTCGGTATTAATCTACAAATTACCACATCATGGACCCAATATGTTATAGTAATTTCTCAAATTACAAAAGATAGAGAAATAATGCAAATTAAACATGTCTGGCCCAGGATCTATTTCATCATCTATTATATCTGTATTAATTTTCTTTCTTTTTTTTTTTTAAAGTAAACACAAAACTTGAGAAAACAAACTGCTTTGCTATATTATAATATGCCAAAACAAGAAAATCCTTCAATTCTGTATTTTTCATACAAGCTAAATTGATGTGGTATAACTATTCAAAATAAGAAACGAGATGAAAAATGAATATTATATAGATTAATACCTGAGGCACAAGGTTGTGTGAGACCCTTTGCATAACGACTCTGTTTGTTTTCTGGTCAGCAACTTGGCAGTAGAACTCGTGTGCTAAATCCCCATCCTCATCAAAGTACATGGACCTGGAATTTGTTTTGAAAACAATTGTAATTGTAACATTGTTTTGTTGCGTAGTTTAATACAAATGTCATCATACTACAGGCTTTTGCAACAAATGTAAATCTTTATTAGGTATACATTTTTATATAAAAAAAATAATGTTACCCTCTTTCAACTGTACATGTAATTGTTTTAAAGATAGTTTTAGACATGTATATTTCATCAAACTTAATAGATACTATTTACCACTATGTTTTTAAGATAGTTTTGGACATATATCAATACACGTTATAGATACTAACTGGAATCGTTTAAATCAGGTATTTAAAAAAAATATATATATCACACTAAATAGACACTTTCCACAAATTTATTTGTATAAGAAAGAGAAACATCAACATGTACATATATGTCATACTAAGTTGGCAATTCAAAAATTGTAGAGTGTCTAAATTATAAATAAGATAAATCAAGACAATTATCATCATACTAAAAAGGCACTGTCAACATTATCAGTGTAATTAGTTATTATATCTTGAAAGTATTTATCTAACTTTTTCTTGTTAATGGTACCATTAGTGAAAATGATTATGGCTACTGATGAGCATTATTTTTACTCTCCATTTTGAAATGCGTTTCTTCCTACACACCATGCTAAATTCATATTAAACAACCCCTAAAGGATTATTATACATACCCTTTTCTTTTGAACACAAAAATAGTTGCGCCTTGCGGAACTAAACCCTTGTCATCACCAAGCCTTTTCTCCGAGCCTCTCATCCAAGACAACGGGTAGGAAATCAGCTTGGAGACATTTGAAGCCGATTGCCCCATTGCAATTTAAATCTGTTAGAAAAATTACCAAAACAAAGTTTTCATCTTAGAAAGCTTTATTTGCAGAGGATAGAAAAAGATGGGAAGTCATACTTGTTATTGAGGCCTTCTACTGGAAGGTAAAGTAGATTACTTTTGACACTTAATACAGTTTTACTTGTTTGTAAAATTTTCAGTTAGGCCTACTCACTAACAGACACTCCAAAAATTTATGATCATTTGTATTGGGTGCAAGTCAAACCGTCTTTTTTTCCTATTCTAGCAAACAAATACCTTCACAAAAATTTGTTAAAATGTATGTTAAGGATAATGGGTCATACTTGTAAGTTTTCAGACTTAGCATTCTAGCAAGGGGTGTAAAATTATGAATTTTTATAAATTAATTGAGAGATGTGGTTTAAATGTAGAGCTACTCTGTGTCAATTGATATTACTATTTATAAATGCTATGTTTCAATTCATATCTTGGCCTAATAGCTCTCTAGCCCAAGTAAAAATGGGTTCATGAAACATGGCAGATCAGTGAAATTATGAAGACTATCTAGAATCTAGATCTAGAGATCTCTAGAGATCTAGATCTAGATATATAAATCTAGAGAGAGAGAGAGAGGGAGAGAGAGAGAGAGAGAGAGAGAGAGAGAGAGAGAGAGAAAGAGAGAGATAGATCTAGATATATTTGGAATATATCTCACAGTGAATGATCTAGAGATCTAGATCTAGATCTAGAATCTAGAATCTACTTGCAGAGTAATGTTGATTATTCGAACCTTTTTTGTTTTAATCCATCGGAGTATGGTGTCTAGAATGTATGCAGGTGTTTATTTTTAGGTTTATTAGATGAGATAAAAATAATATCTTAAAATTAACAGTAAGTAACTAGTAAGTAAATATTTGGCAACAAGGTTCGTGTACTGCAAAAGCCAAAAATCAACTTGTAATGGTTGAGAGTACTTGAGAGAGACTTGCGAAGTGCAGAAGCAGGAACTCTTCTCAAATCAAAATCAGGAAACTCTAGCCCCTATCCCCATACCCAAACATGAAACCAAAACAAAAGAGTTAGGCCTTTTCATAGAGTGGAAAGTAGAGTGAAAAATGACAACAATGGAGTCGAATAGAAAGGAACGACTTGTGGCAATAGGAGCCTGTGCTAACATAGGGAGTTCCATAATTATAGTTCTGCTGAACAAATGGATTTACACGATGTACAATTTTCCAAATATCACCTTGACGTGTATCCACTTCATCGTGACATCTTTTGGACTTTTCATTTGCAGGCATATGAACATTTTTCAACCCAAAAGCCTCCCTTTCATGTCAATGTTGCCATTGGCATTTTCCTTCTGTGGATTTGTTGTATTCACCAATTTGTCCCTTGAATCAAATACAGTGGGGACGTATCAGATAATTAAAACACTCACAACGCCTTGTATAATATTCATTCAAACATACTTCTATGGAAGAAATTTTTCCTTCAATGTGAAGTTGACACTTGTAAGTAGGCCCTACGATAAAGTAGATTTTTATCTGGATCTAGATCTAGATCTAGATCTTAAATCTATTTAGATTCTAGATGCCATCTAGATTCTAGACATTCTTAACTAGATAGTCTAGATTTAGAATGCCTTAGTTAAAGAACAATGTTCATTATTCCACAGGAATAAAATTGTCAGACGTCAGTCTTGAGACCCGTTCTCAAACAATATATTAGCCCATGTAGTGCTGACGTTGGATTATCAAAACCAAGTCATCTTAACTGTCAGGGTCATCTCTTGATATTGTTCATTTTCTAAAGATCATTTTTTTTACCCAGATTTCAAAGATTACAATCTATTGTCTAAAATTGCTGCTTTTGACCAAAGCTTCTGACATTTATAAACTTGATGAAGTATTTTGTAAAAGACTAAAACTGTCATGGTTATTTTCTACTACTGTGCATCTCATCGATTAAATTCAAGTTGCCCTGTGTTCCAGCTTTTCTTGTCTCATCACGCGTCCCAAAAAGATTGCATCCATTAAGTGTATTGTTCAAAATCTACTTTTAAAAGATCCTTTTCTTTTTATATTAATTACCTCCACAGTCCCTGTAGGTTGACAACTTAAGATTCTGTGTATTCTTCAAACTAGGAACTGTCTACAGTTTCTTTTCCTTTTGTTTTGGGATTGCTCAAGCCTGGCGGCTTTGCAGGGCTCTTCTTTTTGTCCGCAGGGAGATGCACTTGTTTCTTATTAGTCTGCTTTCATTTTCTGGAAACTCACATTTTACCTAAATTGCTACTTGATGAAGTTTTGACAGTGCTCCATGGCTTGAAAATTTAAAGTTCTTAAGTTTGAGTTAATATCAGTTTAAAGTTTCTTTGATAAAGATACTTTTTTTTAAATTATAAATTGGGGGTTCCTTTTCCTAACAATTACATTCACATTATAAAAAGTCTTTTTACTATTGGTTGCAGTCCTTTCTATCACATGAATTGTAAATTAGCAACTATTTATCTACATGTACCAACAATTAATAAAATATCTAATCTCTCATCCAAAAAAGAAAGTAATAGAGAGTATTAGTATATATATATTTACCTTACAATATAAATCCTAAATTACCTGTTTGTAATGTATTTACATCAATATATGCGATGTTAGCCATTGAACCAACTCAACTCAACTTATATTTAACATCAGTCATGAAATACAGGTTGCTGTTATAAAAATTTATTTTTTTATTTTTGCAATTGGGCACGTCGTTCAAGGCCCTAACTAGTAATGTGGCTGAAGTAGAACCCGCTTTTAAAAAGTTAAACCCTCTTTAACTAAAAGTACAGCTTTACAGTTTTTAAAATAAATATCTGATGCACTACTTCCAATTTTTTTTAACACTAACAGCCACTGTTATGAACTTATAAGAACTTTTAGGTTGCCCCTAAGAAATCAAGAAAGTTTTAGGTTATATGAGTAGTAGTTAGTGTTTGTTTGCTCATTATGTTTGACCTTTTACTTTTCAGCAGCTTTTCAAACCATTGATCTTGCTATTTGAATAGTATTACACCAGTTGCACACCAAACTTTTCTTTGAGTTCAATTGAAATCCTCTTTTTTGGGGCCCAATCCTCTTTGTTTGTTGAGAAACAAAAAGTAAAAGACACAAGGATCAATATTTATACTGATAGTGATTCTGTGTCCTCTCCAACTTGTGTTCAAATTGACAAAAGTGTCTGAATTAGTTGACAATTTGATATATTCACTCCTCCTGTTGTATAGCTACTAATACTACTTTTAACGTTTTTGTTAGTTGCTTACTGTATTGTTATAATACTGGTTAAGCTAAATAACTTCTTCAGAACTGTATTGCATTCTTAATTGTATTTTCATATTGTTTCCCATATCCTCCGAGTTGTGTGTGTAGCTCAATTTATTAATAATATCCAACTATCACTACTGCTTCTACTTCTAATAGCAATGATCACTGCCACAACTACTACTGATGCTGTTGCTTGCACTGCAACTCCTGCAATTTATCTTAATTTTTATACATTGACTATTTTTTTCCCTCAGATCCCTATCACTCTGGGTGTTTTCCTGAACTCTGTGTACGACATCAAGTTCAACTTCATTGGGATAATGTTTGCTACCACTGGAGTAATGATAACATCTCTTTACCAAGTGGTAAGAGGCTCTAGCTACTATTTAAAATCATTAAGGCAAATTCAAAATGTAACAATCACACTTAAACTCACAGTATGCTTTCTTTCCTTCAAAAAGTCTATGCTTTAATTTGAATCCCTTCTTAAAATGAAACATACCTGAACCATAGTCGCATTTTTGTATGACTATGATCTTGAAAAATCTATAGATATTCTGAACATGCTTAAAATGGTGTTGTGATTTATAACGAAAACTGGGCTACTTAGAGTTCACCATAATTTATTTTTTTGGTTTGCAGAAAGAAATAACGATTTATAATTGTAGTGATGAATTTCTTGTGTTTATGTAAAAAAATATAAAATAAACTCTTGTTAATGTCTAAAATATTATATAATTATATATCTACCATTCTATCCCTCAGTGGGTAGGAGAGAAGCAAAGTGAGCTGCAAGTCAATTCCATGCAGCTGCTGTATTACCAAGCCCCGCTATCTGCCTTCCTGTTGCTGTTCGTCATTCCATTTTTTGAACCGCTTGACGCATTCCACGGAGTTTTCTTCAATTGGCCATTAGAGGCTCTGGTAAAAAAAAGTTTTATTTGATTTAAAAAGTACCATGGAATCTGCATTATAAGACTTTACTCTGTTTGAGACAAATGATCGCTTTGTATAATAACTATTTCTGAGGCATCAATTCCCTTTTTTAACTTTTACTTTTTTTTTTTACTGTTTAATATAAACTTGGTACAAAGTAAACTTTTGGGCTGCTCCCAAAAGGTTTGTCTAAGACGGGAATTTTCCCTTTTCAAAACTCAGTCCTTCTATCTTTTTTTAAGTCTAATCCAACTCTCATATAAGTAGTAGAGTATTGTTCATACGATCTGATTTGCAAAAATGCTTATATTAGTGCTTACCTGTTAATTAAGATTTATCTTAGAATGCTTAGAACAGCGCCTTTCTTTGCAAGTCCATTGATGTGGATAACTTACTGGAATAAAGTCTTTGAGCACACTTGACTGTATATCTATGATGATCTCTCTCTCTCTCTCTCTCTCTCTCTCTCTCTCTCTCTCTCTCTCTCTCTCTCCATCTTACTCTCTTTCTTGACAAAAAATCTGTCTCAACTCCTGTTATATTGTGTTAACTTAAGACATTTCTGTTCTTCCTCTTGTCCCAGGCTGCAGTGACTCTGTCGGCGTGCATTGCTTTCAGTGTCAACCTCTCCATTTTCTGGATCATCGGAAACACATCAGCAGTAACGTATCCTGAACATAATACCTTTGGAAAAATCTGTTTTTCTTTTACTAAGGACTTAACCCTCTTGATTTTTGTTTTACAGATTTTGAGAACCTAATGCAGTCATGATATGATATATAAATTATATATATTTACTCCATCAGCTGGCCCATTTAGATCAGCTGCATTTGCCACAAGCTGTATTGAGCTAACAAAAACAAAAGTAGGGATTGGTTACTTTTCACGTGGCGCTAACTGTTCATCTTCTATCAGGGGGGCGCGGTGGTCCTGGGGTAGAACACCGGCTTCCGACGCAAAAGGTGCGAGTTTGCGCTCTGGCGATTGCGCTACCTAATGTGACCAGCTGAGACAAGAATCATGGTACCCCGCCCTGTCTCGTGTGTAGGCGCTAACTGTTCATCTTCTACCAGGGGGGGCGCAGTGGTCCTGGGGTAGAACATCAGCTTCCAGCGCATAAGGTGCAGGTTCGAGCCGAGCCCTGGTGATTGCGCTCCCTACTGGTTGGGTTGGTGTCAGTTCAATGTGACCGGCTGAGACAGGAGTCATGGTATCCCCACCCTGTCTCGTGTGTGGCAGCACATAAAATTGTCAGATGTCAGTCTTGGGGCCTGTCCACAATAAAGCCTATATAGTCCTGATGTTGGACGTTAAACCAACTCAACGATCAAAAATCTTCTTCTACCAAGTGTTTGGGGAATAGGTGGGGGCCATTGGATCTGGCAACCACTTGAACCAGTTCTTGTCATTTCTCTCTGTTCTCTGCTATCCTCAAAATTTGACTTATTGGTTTCTCTGTCCACTCTGTGACGTTGTGCTTCCCATCTACTTCTCTTTCTTCTTATCGGCTCAGACAGGAGTCATGGCAACCCCACCCTGTCTCGTGTGTGGCAGCACATAAAATTGTGAGACGTCAGTCTTAGGGCCCTTCCAGTTCCACATAATGGCCTATATAGTGCTGATGTTAGACGTTAAACCAACTTAACTCAGCTCTACTGTCTTCTTATCTTTCTCCTTTTTTTACAGTTCCTTGTAGATTTACACTTTGTTAAAAAGAAATGAACATTATATATATAACATATTAATTAAGTAGGAAAGACAAAGCCAGTAGCTCGAAGATTTTTTGTTGTCGTTATCTTTTTCATCAATTCATTCATGTTTATATTTCTTATCAATATGGCTGATCATTTCAAGTTGAAGAAATTAACATTATATATATATTAAGTAATAATATATTGATTAAGTAGCTTGAAGTTTTTTTTTGTTTTTTAATCAATTCATTCATATTTTATATAATATTTCTTAACAATATGCCTCAAGTTACAATATGATTGGTCATCTCAAGTTCAGTCTGACTCTCATCGGAGGCTACTTGTTATTCCATGACCCCATACAGCCACTCCAGTTACTGGGGATTTTATGCACAGTTGCAGGTATGTGTTTTGTGAGTGCTCTGTACTTAATATGGCAAGAATGATATCATGTGTAGTACAACTACAGTGCCTGTAATGATTAATTATATGTATGCTACAAAAAAAAAAAAATTGCAATGGCCAAAATTGCATCGTGTAGGTGTCCCAATCATTTCCATTGGCTTCAAAGAGATGCCTGTGAGTGAATATACTGTATACTTTACTGGCTAATAATTATGTTAAAATGAATTTTTACAAGGTTTCAATTCCTTATTTTTGTTACTTTGCCATTGCTTATACCTATACAAACTTTGGATACAGTAAATTTTAGCCTGTCTCCAAAAGATTTATATCAGATTTCATTGTAATATAATTTTTGTTTCACAACCTCTCAGGAGGAACATGAAGATAAAGACAAACTAATTTTCTTCTCCTATGTACTATGAATTTCAAAATTTCGTGCAGACTTCATTTTAAAGCTTGTTCCTTTTATTTTTTTTCAATATTTCAGGTGTTGTGGCCTACACACACATAAAGCGCCAGGAGATGAGGCAGAAGTCATTGCCGACTTCAATAGTTAGTGTCAATTCCAATTACAGCAAAAGCTAGTTCACAACTGGATGTCCAGACAAGTCCCACTCGTTATTATCTGAATATTTTCTTTACTCAAATTGAATGATTTGACACGAGTAATCCTTCCTTTAAATTTATTTATTTTAACTGTGTGTGAAATGCGAGTCTGGATCAACAGATGTGAGGTGAATGTACATTGTATGAAGTTGGGAGGAATCTGGAATGTTGTACATGTACTTGTAAGATAACTTAATTTTACTTGAAAGGGATACATGTACTTAGTCAGTGGTTTGGCTTTTTAATTTGGTACCATATTAAAAGTAATACTTGAGTTTGGATGTGAGGTAAATTTACATTGTATGATGTTAAAAGGGCACTGCTTTGCTGTAGTACTATTAATTCTGTTAGTGTCTGATGACTTAATTATATTTCAAGAGGATACTTACCTTAGCGGTTTAGCTCTTTACTTCGGGGGTTAGCAGATGAGAGAACTGATCATTGGTATCTATGTTGTGTATGTGTGTGTTGTTTTCAATTTTTACACAAGAGCAATATAAATGCCAAATCATTTCATCTTTTCTTGAAACATTTGGTATTGTTAGTTTTATTTTATTCTTACTTGTGATGTAGTACATCATTTACAAAGTAAAAGCAGGCCTGCTGATGATAAAGCTTCAGCCAAATATGCAGTGAAGACCACTTTTTATCATTTTATCAACACCCTTGCATTTTTGTGTTTTGTTACTACCCAACCTGACCGCTGACAGCATATGATTCGACCAAAACAGACACGACCCTGCCTAAATATGACTATCACTTTAGTTTGGGTGTCAGAGATTGAGGAGGGGGGATGGTATTAATCTATTATAGACACTGACGGTGTGTTATCATGCTTAACTTTAGGCAAAATTGTTAAGTCTGTCAACACCGCATGAGAAGCAGAGAAAGATAGAGACGGGTGAGTGAAAGGAATGGTCGGGCCACAAAGCACATACAGTGCCTTACTTCAAGGGCATTGCTGTGGGCCTGACTGAGTGTAAAATAGATGGGGTTGGTTCGGAGGAAAACTCCATCTTACTATCTTAGAGTTTGCCCTATGTTCATGGGAAGACAAACTCAGACTTGTTTTCTAAATGTCCCCATCCTCTAGAAAATTAAATCATAAGCTAAGGAACACACCTAGGGTGCAAACCTTCAAATGGAGAGAAGGTATGCTACATTGACATCAAGAGAAAGGAAAAATGAGCAAGAGGGAAAGAGAGAGAGAGAGAGATTGAATGTACTGTTATGCTTAATCTGCACAATATGCCATTTGTATGCAACTCTGATAGTGATGAATTATTTATCAACTATTTGTTCATTTTCTGTGGAATTTATAATCGTTAGTTGATACATTGTGACTTATGTATTTCAATTTGGCACTTGGCTATTGACACCCACATGTATTTGATGCATACGCATTGGGTTTAATCATTTTCATTATAAAGTTATTGTGAAATTATTTTTTAAACTAAGAGCCAAAGGAGGGGCACATGTATCTTACACCTACATGTATGCATTTTATTATAGGACATATTATTGGCCTTGCTAAATAATCTAGAATTAAAGTTTGGATGACAAAGTTATCAAAGGTTGAGATCCAAGAAACCGTTTCTTGACAAAATCCTCAATTCAGCTTTAGTTTTGATAAATCAGAGAAACCAAAATTTGTTTGCCTCCAGTTAGGTGTGAAAATATAAGCTCTACTCTGACAATGTCATTCCTGAATCTGAGTGAACGGATCATTCATTGTCCTAAAGAGGGGGAAAAGTAACATAGTCTATAATTTTGTTTTTTCAATCTACAAAATGTACATGTACATGTATGTAAACCTACACATCTTGTTTATGTGTGGTATAATTTGGGGTTAGTCCTTTAATTTGTTTGGCTTTGTTAATGGCCATGCCTTAAGAAACTTGTGATTTTTATGTCTTCTATCTGCACAAATATTCACGTAATATGACAACAAATTTTGTTAATACCACTATAGTACTACTTGAAGTTTTAATTAAGAAAGCACTTGTACAATGGCTAAGAGGGTACCTAAAAAAAGAAGGTATATGCATGTGGGATGGAACATTGGTACGTTAGTGATAGGCTGCACTGAAATTGGGGGTTGTTTGTTATTGGCAAAATATCGCACAATTTGATAAGCTTGATAATATTTCAGTTAAAGTTTACTTGCACTAAAGAAGCCTTGCATGCCTTAATCGCCATCACACTCTTAAATCATTATTGAGCACTGAACAAATTTATCTCTTCAAGTTTTAACACAAGCTGTGGATAACCGATAATACTCAATAATAAAAAAAATAGCTCGAGTATAACTATCCAATCGAAGCAAACCTCTATTGATGATTGAGACTGAGATCAGAAAATGCAAATGGGGCTGGATAGGCAACACACTTCAAAAACATGTATCCAACACCTTAAGGCAAGCCCTGAAGTGAAATCCCCAAGGAATACGTGACGTGGGCCTGCCAAAGTAGACTCGGCGGAGAAGCACCAATTATGAGATAAATGCCGTCAGTGCCAAATGGACTGAGCTGAAGAGAACCAGCCTGGATCGAGTCTGGTTGGGGAAGGGGGGAGTGTTGCGACCCTATTGTCCACACATGTAATAACTATACAAAAATTATAGTTAAAAAAGATCTTTTCTGCATTACTGAATATACTTGCAATGTATAATGGATGGAAGTATTATTTCACCAGCGAGTAAAAATGCATTACATGTAATTCTAGTGGAGTATTGTAGTCCTTTGAAGAACACATTAAAAGACAGTGAATTTAAAGAATTTGGTTAAAAACTTGGGCTTGTTTGTTAGACTATTGGGATTAGATTTGGCTTTAATGCATAATTACATTTATGTTCTGGTACATTTTCACGGATGCATTTTTATATTTGGGTGGATTGTTGGTGTTGCCTGTTTATCATATGACTATATATGAAAACAAAGTGTTTATTAAAGATCACTGCTACAAATGTAATAATAATACAGTTTTTTTTATAGAATTTTCTCACTGCACTTATACATATTAGATATAATTTAAAGGATAATAAATACAACAAAGTGACAGAAAGCAGGTGATGTTAATAATAGTTTTGATACATTTAATATCATTGCAAAACAAAACATTCATTTTTACAAAAACATGATTTGCATACATAGTTAATTAAGCTCAGTGATCAAACAAATACATTTGTAACAGCTTTTCAATTGTTGTGATCGATTGTACCATATTTTCGTGCAGCTGCACTGAAAGCTCACCTTCCATACTTTTTAGTTCAAGAATAAGCACAGTGTCAAAATATCTGGACAAAACAAAAAAAAGACCCTTGCTTCAATCTCTATTCCGCTGTTGGGCTACTGTATGGAAAGTTTACAGAGATGCCAAAATAGTGCTTCTAGAAAAGAAAGGGAAAAAAGAAGACTGGTACATGTAACAGAAAAAAGCAGGACCATGTAACATAATAATTACACGGTTGTCGGTGAAATCATGCACTTAGTATAAGACACCCACTATTCTCTGTTACAGATGTATTAACGAAGCTGCCCCTACTTACCATCACGGTTCCTTCACTCGGGCTGCAGAAAAACGTAATGTAAAAAAGATCTAAAACCAAAAGGCAATGAGAGAGAGAGAGAGTTTTTATTGCAGCTGCACCAAAAATATGAAATAGTCTTTCGCAATAATAATAAATTAGGAGACGCTGACCCAGAAGCGACGTTTACAAACTGAAAAACGCATCTTCTATTCATATTATTGAAACATGTCACGTTTGGAAGCGATAAAATCGTCCAACCAATACATGTCATTGTCGAAGTCATTTTTACTATAAACTTAGCCATGTCGAAACGGGATGCTCTGAACACGAATAACTAATTCGGCGTGTGTGTGTGTGTGTGTGTGTGTTTGTTGTTGTGTTTTTTTTTGTTTTTTTTGTTTTTTAAAGATACTGCAACAGTATCCAAATAATTATTAAGTGGCGCATCGCGGGTTCTGAATCTGTATCAATGTATTTATAAATAATTGTCTAATTCGTATTCGTGATTCGTGCTTTTAAACTTATAGCATTCGACCTCGATGGTTTTTAGTTTGGATGAAGAGAAAATAAGAACGTTCATTTAGAGCTAAATTTTATGTCAATCAAGTTTAAATCTCTCCTATTTATAGCTACATGCTTGATGGTGACTGGTGAGTTGATAATTGAATCAAATTCTGAGCAATGCTTGGTTGGTTCTTGAGGTTGTATCCAATAAATTAAATCTTACAGAAGTTAAAAAAAATAACAGCAAACAAAGACACAAACAAAACATAAAACAGCTCGAGACTGAAACAGTTTTGATTCTTTAAGCCCAGTGTTGTACTTTCTTTTTAGGAACATAATAATTGTATACCGAGGTCCTAAGAAAGAGTAAGATGGACGTTGAACAAAAAATTATAAACATAATTATGAAGAAAGAAAAAAAATTGGTATGAATACACAAAGCTTTTGGCATGCGCGAGCCCGGTGATTAATAACGCATCCTATAAATAATGGGCCTAAACATAATTATGAAGAGACAAAAAATTGGTATGAATACACGTATCAATGGTATATTATTTTTTACAGGGAATGGAAACATTAAATTATGGAATAACAATAATATCTTCTTTTCACAACAAAGGAGAGAAAAAAAGAAGAAACTTTAGGAGTACAATTCATCTAATAATAATCAAATCCAGACATCTATGATTTTAGCAGCTTTTTATTTTTTAAATTTTTTTTTTAACTGGTGTCGACTATCGATTTAAATCAAGATGGCTGCGCCCATAACGGCGTATTATACAATTGGGAAACCTGAAAGTCAAAACAAACTAAATGTAACTTAGTACCATGTAATCCTTGTGAAACTGCATCCAGTATTTCTCTTGGTTTTCCTTTTGCAGCTTGCTTAGAATCAACGCAGCCAGTCGCTGTTAGAGATTTTACAACTAGATCTATAGTCCGATAAATTGCGCATTCCTTTAGTATTTAGAACTTCAAGTTGGCCCAATAGACTAATTAATGCTAAAACCTACAACCTGATCTAGATTCTAGACCTAGATACAAGAGATTATCAGTGTCTAAACTACTTTGCATACCTGTTTATAATATTTCATACACAGCCCAAGAAAATGAACAAGATTTTAGGTAATTGGCTGTATGCTCTGCAGTCCTCTGTAGTAGGCCTATGTTACCGGCACACATTGCCTGCTATAGGAGGTGCCAGCCGGAGAGGAAGTTATAAATATTTGTATTCCTTTGATGGGCAAAACAATGCAAGATTCAGTTCATCCAAAACTGCTTTCCCAGCATATCCTTTGCTGCCTTTTCAATCCTCTGACACTCTTATCGAGGCATGGTGTCACACAGTTGCACCAAGGGGAAGTCTTCATCTGAATCTTCCGTTCAACACAGTGGTGAGGCCGTTGAACCCACAGAGCTATCCGGATATGGACAAAGCAATAATTGAATTGCACTTCGATTCAAACCATGGGACTGAGGTTCCAAACAGTCAAAATATGAGCCAGATTAGAGATTTTGTCAAACTTGATGTAAAATTCGACCAAGAGATAGCGAAAATGAATGTGGCGGCTACTACTATACCTGGAGTTACTATCCCTATGGTTTGCATGATGTGGATTCCTCTTCAGTCAGGTTTGACTGGTTTTTTGTTCTTTTTAAAGTTAGCCTAGATACTTTGATCTATTTCTAGCTAAGTTTAAAATAAATGGGCATGCTATGGATATTGTTTCAATTTTACTTTAATATAAATTTTGTTCACAATCTTGGATAAAGTATAATATAATGTTAAAATTGTCTGCTATGATTTGTTCAAGCAATGGATTTTAATTGAAATTTGTATTTATAATTGTTAGCCTACACTTTTGTTTTAGATTATAATTTGTAGTGAAATAATAGTATAGGATAAATGTAGATATAATGTGATCTCACCATACTTCTCAGTCTTCCTGATTAAAAAAAAAAAAATGATCTTTTGGAAGTTTGAAAGATTGGAAAACAAACTTTTTTGGTTACTCTGTAATTGATGAATTGGGGTTTACATTTGTTACGTGTACTTGTATTTTTATAGACAAGATCTTTCTGAAAATGTACTTGTGTCTTAATCTAGATCTCACAGCGTCAGTTCTGTCAAACAGCAATCTCACAGTGGAAAAACTTGAGGGTAACTCATTGGATCTTTCTGCTCAGCAAGGAACTTGCTATTTGAAAAATTTGAAGGTAAGTTCCCCTCACTGTGTGTGTGGCTGTATAGAATAGTCAGACATTTGTTTTGGGATATGTCCACAATAAGGGCTTAGTGTATGGTGGACGTTAAGAAATCAGCTTACTCACTAACGCATCTAGTTTTAGCTCTTAAAAGTAGAGATTTAAATGTTGGACGTTAAGAAATCAGCGTACTCACCAACGCATATAAAACATTTGATCATCCCTAGTTATTGTTGTACTTCACCCATTCTGTAGTTTTAGCTCGTAAAAGTAGAGATTTAAAAAAATGGTGTATAAAACTCTCTGTGTTTATGTTTTCATGGGTGTTACAAAAACAAAAAAAAAAGAATGAATTTTAGTTTCATTAAAAGACTCTTGAGTGTCATAAGCACAGTTAAGATTTGTTTTGTAATTTAAGTTGTCTTTAAATAGTTGTAAAAGGAAGCTCAAATAAATATCTAAGCTTATCAAGTTTGTTAGCAAACCGTGGAGAGTTATTAAAATGGAAAATTGTATTGTCTACTCTGGTAGGAATTTAAGTGTATACTTATGGTATTTAACCATAAGAGGAGAAAATAAAGCAACACAATAAATGACTGTCACTAAGAATAATTCCTACGTAACGCATCAAATTCATTTTTCTCACAGTGTGGTTCCCTCAATGTTCAGTGCAGTGCTGGAGACATCATCAGTCAGTCCACAATGCTGGGGAATATTGTTTTTCATGCTGGAGCTTGTGGGGTAATACTTTTTTGTTGAAATGTAAAACATGCCTATACTTTTAATCCTTTAGCTTTCATCAACACTGTTCAGTAACAATTATCTTACTTTCTTAAATCTGACAGGACATTTCATACAATTTTTTAAATGTATACACAAACATGCAGCACTAGTTCTTATAAAAACACATGCTGGAAATCAAGAATATTTGGTCAGGGAAAGCAAAGTGCTCTTCAGGTTTAAAATCTCCTAGGTCTCAAGAAATTTCCCGATTGAGGTACTTTGGACTTAATCAGTTAGATTTTTTATTAACACCGACCAAACCAATACAGAAAAATACATCCACCAGAGCAAGGGCTCAAAGTTTAAACTACAGAGTCAGTTTGATGAAGCCAGTGATCTTTACAGGATTTTTTTTTTTACTTTAAAGGATTCAGAAATTCAGGGAATAAAAACACCTTTCTGACAATTCTGCTCTTTTCCGTGGCAGCCACATTAGTATTGTATTGTTTTAAACTTAATCACCAGGGTGCTTTTAAAGGTATTAAAACCCTACCATGATTGTATTTAATACTTACATAAGTTTCATCCGCGGTGATGACTATCACCTGCACTTTTAAAGGCCATGGCAGATAAGATAAGATAAAATAAGATATAATTTATTTGTCTTTTAAAGGCATATATTTGATGGTCCGTATATGCAGCATAACAAAACAGTATAGACAGGTACGACATGAGTTATTACAAATATTGATAATCATAACAGCATCAATAATAAAAATAACAACAACAACAACAAATAATAAAAAAATAATAATAATAATAATAATAATAATAATAATAATAATAATAATAACAATAATAATAATAACAATAATAATGAACAACAACAACAACAATAACAGTCCTTTTTAAATGATACATTACACATTCATAGAGTACATGTATGTATTATTGTAGTCCTAGAATCAGCATGTCTCTCATATTAATGCCCAGACTTTGATTGATTTATTGAATCAGGGTATCCTGGCTGACAAGCTTCAGGGCTCCAGCGTTGTGTGTCAGACAGAGATGGGTAATATACATGTTAAATCCATGTACACCGACACAGCTGTCATGGGAACGCTGGCTGGCTCGATCAAGCTCGGCCAGTGTCATGGAAAGATGACCGTGCAGGGTGGCCGATCAGATGTGGAAGTTGGTTAGTGAATTAAAGAAAATCATTGTATTACAGATATAATTTTACTAATTAGCGACACACAATTTTACAATTTAATTGGTTTTGATATTATAAATTTCAAGTTGATCGCTGTAAAAACTATCATGACAAGACAAAGAGGTTGTAACAATTTTAGTGGTCTTGGTATTTATTATGGATTTTATGTTAGTTGTTGTAAATCTCTGACAAAACAAATAAGTTTTAACTCTTAAATACAGTGATGCCAATTTTCTGTAAATTTGCTGGTTAAATTTTTTCTTTCTTTTAAGTTAGCAAGTCAGAGTTCAGTAGCGGTCTATCGTGCGGATATGTTTTGTGATTTGATATCCTTTACTTTACAGCTATCTGAAAGTGAAATGTTTCATACATTGAAAGTTAACTTTATTTCTACATTTTCAGATACCCCTGTGCCTTAATTGATCCGTGGGCTTAAAATGTTTGTAGTACTTCAAGAGCTGTTTTTGTAAGAAATGACAGGTTTTTTTTTCAGAATGTGTGGATAAGTGCACTATGATAATTCAATATATGACTGTTTTGTTTTGTTTAATCAAGCTGTGTGACATTAACAATTATTTTTCCCAGGCTCTATGGAGGGTGACGTAGACATTGGTTTAAACCAGGGATCTGTGAATCTTTATCTCAGCCGGCATTCTAATTCCAGCATAGACGTTGAGGATGGTAAGAGAAAACCAACCAAAGGAAAATTTCTTAAATCTAGAAAATTATCTAAAGAAAAATAAACAAAAGAAGAATTTTAAAAAAAAGGAAGAAAATTATATAAACACAAAAAGCAAAATAACCTTTTATAAAAAAAAAACCCAACAAAAGAAAATTGCATAAAGAGATAGTACAAAAAAAGGGGAAAGGCAAAAGAAAATGACATAAAGAAAAAAAAAATACAACAAAAAAGAAAATTATATTAAAGAAAATATAAAAAAAAACAGAAAACAAAAGAAGGGTTAAAAAAAAAAGAAAATTATATTAAAAAAAAAAAAGAAGAAGAACAATTCAAAAGAAAATTACAGAAAAAAAGCAAGGAAATAAAACATAATGAATGTCACTTTTTTTTATTTAAATCATCTTTCAGACAACGAGCAATTTAATAAATTGTATTGACACATTGAAGTCAGCTGAAGTAAATGATACAAAAAAAATTTGTTGGAGCAACACAAAATTCTTGTTTTAAAAAAAAAATCTTAAAACAGTAAATACAGAGGTTTTTGTTATTTTTTTTTAATGCAGACTTAAGGTCAAGACTAATACCAGCGACTTGTTCCTGATTCACCCTAGATGCTTAACATTAACTTGTTTCCTGTCCTGTTTTGGCGCAGGTAACATATCTCTGAGCTTTCCTGATGGTGTACAGACTGACCTCAAGTTGGATTGCTCCCATGTGAATCTCGGTAACAATGTGACCTTGGAATCTACGAACACTGACGTGCCGAATCAGCTAAAAGGTGACCATTTAAATTAGACAGTTGAGAGAGAACATTATACACCTGATGTGTCAAAGTTATTGCATAGAAATCAGAATATCCTTTTCCCCATCTTGCTGTGCATTTTGTGTGTACATTGATATGCTCTTGTGCTTGCACCTCTTTGTATTGATCTGAACACCTTCCATTTCGAAATAATAAAGATCAAGGCTTGTAACTTTTATAAATTTTTGAAAATTTCCCAAAATTAAGGGATGGGCCTTATATCATGCAATGAGAAAAGGTTGTAATGCATACTTCAGGTTTGCCTTTAGCACAGTAGTTAAAATGTTGGGCCACCTTTGTGAAGAAAAGGTTTTTATGGAAAAATGAGCATCTATGTACATGTGTATTTAAGGTGAAATAAGAATGTTATGTGTTACCTATTTAAAAATAAATCCTCCTATGTTATGTGGCGATGCGGAAACAAATTTTCAAACTGGGTGAACAAAGTTAACCATACCTTACCTAACCTAACTCTTTGTCCTTCAAGACTCTGTCAAAGACAATTAGAGCAACTTAACTTTTACACACGTACGGTATACAATGTACCGATTGTGAAATTTTAAAAATTAATTTACCAACATGTTTTTATTTCGACAAACAGTTTATTTTATCTATATATAATTTATACTTCTCTGTAAAAAGTATGATAAATTTTTTTTATAATGTTAATATAACAGTTATATTTAGGATTAGCTGTGCTATTTTTATATTGGCAGATAACTAAAGAGGTCTAGAAATTAAGTTCATATTTATGGCACGTCAGCACAGCCATGGCTATATTGTGCCTATGATGTCCTAGACAGTTAGTTCAGTATACTGGTAATGGTAACTCCCTCTTTAATTTTTCTTGATTGGTAACAGTACATAAATGGTGAGTTAAATTTGTAGCACATGTTCAATAGAATAAAATATGTATGTGTAGGATTGTATATACAGTGTCGCCCCCTACTGGTTGGGTCAGTGTCAGTAAAATGTGACCGGCTGAGTCAGGAGTCCAGGTCTCCGTCACTGTCTCTGTGTGGCAGAGCAGTAAATTATCAGATGTTTGTCATGGAGCCCATCCACAATAAAGCCTATACATTGCTGACATTGGATGTTAAGCAACCAACTCAAATGAATCTTGCTATGCTCAAGTAGATGTTGTGAACACCTGGCGCTTATATGTAAATCCTCCTACCATTATCTATGTTAATGTCAAGCAACGAACTCAACTTAATCTTGCTATGCTCCAGTACAGTAGGTGTTCTGATCACCTTGATCTTATATGTAAATCCTCCTACCACTATCTATGTTGATGTTCCAATGAATGGATTTTTCTACAGCTGTGTCATTATTTCACCTTGCCAGGTTACATAGGACAGACCGGCCTGGCATCAGTCCAAGCCAGAACGAGGTCAGGAACTATCGCAGTCTCGCAACGCAGCTGGATTCAATCAACTAACCTAAATTTCCAACAAGACGAGTCATGATGGTCAACTAACCTAACTTTCCAACAAGACGAGTCATGATGTCAACTAACCTAAACTTCCAACAAGACGTGTCATGATGGTCAACTCACCTAGCTTTCTCACAAGACGGGTCATGATGGTGAACTAGCCTAACTTTCCAACAGGACGAGTCATGATCGTCAACTAGCCTAACTTTCCAACAAGAGTCATGATCGTCAACTAGCCTAACTTTCCAACAAGAGTCATGAGGGTCAACTAGCCTAACTTTCCCAAAAGACGAGTCATGATGGTCAACCAGCCTAACTTTTTAATAAGACGGGTCATGATGGTCAACTAACCTAACTTTCCAATAAGACGTGACATGATGGTCAACCAGCCTAACTTTCCAACAAGACGTGTCATGATGGTCAACTAATCTAACTTTCCCAAAAGACAGGTCAGGATCAGTGGTTAACTTTTCAGTTCAGCTATCAAATCTAAAACTTGGCCCTTAAGTGTACGAACGTGTAAGACCCAAGTTTTTTCATAGAATTTTGTTCCTCCAGTTTCACCCATCACAAAGGCTTTCAAATACCAGCAACCCAAACATTTTTCCCTATTTAAACCAGTGATTCAGATCTTGACCTGCTTTAAGGTCCTTAACCAGTATGTACAAATGTATATATGTATTTTGCTTTTGTGAGCCATTTTGAACTGGTGGCCCCTAATTTAGACTCTATTCCCCTATTGTTTAAAAATGTAAACCAATCATTAATTTAGTTTGGTGTTTTAATGTAAAATAAAAGACAATATAGCTAGGAGTGGAAGCTGCTTAACTCAACGGAGTCACACCACATCATCATCATCATCATCTGTCAGCGTCATCGGTTACAAGGGTTGCTGCCCCACTTGATGCTCTGTCCACAATACGACGCCATCTGTTCCTGTCCTGACTGTCGTGGGTGATGCTTTGCAAATTAAGGCCCAGACTCTTTTTGAGATTTTCAATGTATGTTGTGGGTGGTCTTCCCTTTTTGCGTATCGACTGGGTTCTGCCTTGCAGGACATTTAGCATCAACCCTGTGTCTGTGTGACGGCATGCATGCCCAACATATCTCGGCGTTCTTTCATTGATTGTTTTGAGCATACATATACATATTAGCCGTGAGTGTAGACATATTATTTGAACTATTAAAAAACTGTTGTTTTCAAATCTGCAAAAATGATTATTCTACCTTTCTTGGTTCAAAGGTACGAGTTAAACAAAAACCCACCTCTAATAATAGTGTGATTTTTGTGAGCATTGTTAGCGAAATCACTGCAACTCGTCTGAGTTAAGGTAAAGCTCTTGGCGACGGTTTCAACAAACCTTTGATCCTATAAACTATAGAAAATAAGCAAGCTTGTTTGCTAAGAGAATAGTCCAAGGTTGGCTGCATTATGTGAACTGCAACCTGCTTTGTTTGATTTCCAATTAAAATAGAAATATGTAAAGTAAACTATCCCTGAGTCGATGATTATACAGTGACTTTTGTGACTTAGAAATACCAAAAATAAAGCCTTAACTTATCTTAAACATGTTTTATCTTAAGCTGAATCTGCTCTAGACCCTACTTTAAAATGTAATAGTGCAGATTTCATTTCTAGCCTTTTTCAAAAGTCAATAAATAGCCAATTTTATTTTATCATAAGTCTGCTTTATGTAAAATTTTACAATAATAGAATCTGCGCTAAACCCTACTTCAAAATGTAATAGTGCAGATTTCATTTCTAGCCTTTTTCTAAAGTCAATAAATAGCCAAGTGTGATGTATGTTTTTTAATAATGTATTCAATTTTGTTTTATCATAAGTCTGCTTTTATGTAAGATTTTACAATTATAGATTAACAAATAAGTTACTTGGACTTGGAGCAAATTTTTAAAATTGACATGAGTACCTCATTAACAATATACATGTAATTTTTTTTTTTTCACAACATTTTTTGATTTGAAGTCTCTGAACCTGAAATGTATTATAAATTATCCTTTCCAACTTATTTCAGTGTATAGCACTGTAATATTTCTACATTTTGCTACAAGCAGTTTGTTCATGTACTATTCCAGGCGATTTTTTAAAAATTTGTTAAAGAAATTGTCAATTTTCAGAAGTTTTGTTTTCTGTGATAAAATATTCTGTAATTGGCCATGAGAAATGTTTGTGGTCTTTAATAAAATATTTTTGTATGATTTTAACCCTCAGAAAAATTTGAGCTTATTGTTCGCTATATATAGAGAGTGTATCAAAAGAATGCTGAGTGTATGTTGGTTATCCTTTTTATATGATTCTCAAATATCGATATTTTTCCCATTCCGCCAAAGACCTTAATTGTAAATTTGTAAATTTATACTCATGGTGTCAATTGAAAAAAAAATAAAACAATACTCAGTAAAACCTTTTTTCAGAAACCATAAGCTGATGTTTCAAAACAAATCTAAAAGCATTTGTGCTGTTTTAGTTTTTTTCTGTCTGTTTGTCTATCTCTCTCTGTGTTTCTTTCTCTCTCTCTTTCTCTCTCTCTCTCTCTCTCTCTCTCTCTCTCTCTCTCTCTCTCTCTCTTTTCTTTTTTCACATTTTGTTCGTCTTTTTCCTCTTTTCTTTTTCCTTCTTCCTATTTTTCTTGTTCTTGTTCTTCCTGTTCTTGTTCTTGTTCTTGTTCTTCTTGTTCTTGTTCTTCTTCTTCTTCTTCTTCTTCTTCTTCTGCTTCTTCTTCTTCTTCTTCTTCTTCTTCTTCTTCTTCTTCTTCTTCTTCTTCTTCTTCTTCTTCTTCTTCTTCT